>JANHZU010004015.1:37840-51081 GCA_032468055.1 Acrochordus granulatus
TTAACACACGATATAAAGCAGAAATAGAGCAAACGAACCAGCACTTACGGATCTGCTTCGAGGCAGCTTCTGGCCTCTGCTGCTGCTGGCTGGCTCGGAGGATGCTGTCACTTTAAGAGGGCCTTTTTTTTCTCAGCTTTTCCGGGCATCGGAAGAAAATCAGAGAAATCCAGGGAAGGTTTCATGCAAAGATGAGCATGATAAAGTACAAAAATGGTAGGGACCTAAGAGAAACAGACATTAACAAGAGAAGACAAGAATATACAGAAGACCTATACAAGAAAGAACTAAATGTCTCTGATAACCATGATAATGTGGTCACTGACAGAGACAGACATACTCGAATGCGAAGTCAAATGGCCCTGAGGAAACATTACTAATAACAAAGCTAGTAGAGGTGACATTATTCCAGCTGAACTATTTAAAATCCTAAAAGATGATGCTTTGAAAGTGCTGTACTCAATATGATAGCAAATTTGGAAAATTCAACAGTGGCCGCAGGTTGGAAAAGGTCAGTTTGTGTTCCGATCCCAAAGAAAGGCAATGCCAAACAATGTTCAAACTACTGTATAATTGCACCCATTTCACACTCTAACAAGGGTATGTTCAAAATACTACAAGCTAGGCTTCAGCAATAAGTGAACCAAGAACTACCAAAAGTACAAGCTGTTTTTCAAAGAACCAGAGATCAATTTGCCTACATTCACTGGATCATGGAGAAAGCAAGGGAGTTTCAGAAAAACATCTACTTCTTCATTGACTACACTAAAGCTTTTGATTGTGTGGATTACAAAAAACTTTGGAAAATTCTAAGAGTTGGAAGTACCAGACCACTTTACCTGTCTCTTGAGAAACTTATATACTAGTTAAGAAGCAACAGTTAGAACTGGACATGGAACAACAGATTGGTTCAAAATTGGGAAAGGAGTATGGCAAGGCTGTATATTGTCACCCTGCTTTTTTAACTTATATTCAGAGTACATCATGCAAAATATCAGGATGGATCACCAGCTGCAATTAAGATTGCCAGAAGAAATATCAACAACCTCAGATATGCAGATGATACCACTCTAATGGCAGAAAGCGAAGAGGAATAAAAGAGCCTCTTAATGAGGGTGAAAAAGAAGACTGCAAAGCTGGCTTGAAACTCAACATTAAAAAACTAAGATCATGCAATTGATCCTATCACTTCCTAGCAAATAGAAGGGGAGAAAATGGAAGCAGTGACAGATTTTATTTTCTTGAGCTCCAAGATCACTGCAGATGGTGACTGCAGCCATGAAATTAAAAGACATTTGCTCCTTGGGAGGAAAGTTATAGCAAACCTAGATAGCATATTAAAAAAGCAGGGACATCACCTTGCCGACAAAGGTCCATGCAGTCCAAGCTGTGGTTTTCCCAGCAGTAATATATGGCTGTGAGATTTGGACCATAAGGAAAGCTGAGCATCAAAGAATTGATACCATTGAATTATAGTGTTGGAGAAGACTCTTGAGAGTCCTTGGACTGCAAGGAGATCAAACCAGTCAATCCTACAAGAAATTAACCCTGATTGTTCACTGGAAAGACAGACACTGAAGCTCAAATACTTTCATCACATAATGCGAAGAGAGGATTCACTGGAAAAGACTGATGCTGGGAAAGATTGAAGGCAAAATAAGATGGGGACTGCAGAGGATGATATGGTTAGATAGTATAGTAAGTGTGATGGGCATGGGTTTGAGTGGGCTCTGGGAGTCAGCTCAGGACAGTGAAGCCTGGCATGCTGCAGTCCATGGCATCACAAAGAGTCAGACACTCTGTGCTACTGAACAACAATAATTATACCATAATTCCCAATATAGAATCAATTTCTATAGCTTTTATATATAATTCAACATCACATTAACACTTTTAATGTTTAAAGTTTTCCCATAAATCTGTTTACTTGCATTAAAATATCATTCTAAATTCAATAATTTCACATTAAAATAGGATTCCAAGAGTAAATCACATGGGTTAATGAAACATCAAAATTTTACACTTTTAATAAAGAAAACCTGATGTCAAGGAAAATATTTTTAAAAATATTTTCATTAAAAGAACTAATTGCAGTAGCAAAAACTACTTAGATAAAGAAAATAAAATGACAAAGAATAGAAATATGGAATTCTTTAGTGCCCTCTGAGCTTATTTGTTTGCTTGCAGATGTTTTATTAACCAAGTAGGTAACATCATTGTTATCCAACTCCAGTTGGATAATGAATTACTCTACTATTGTTATTCATTACCCCACCATAGTTAGATAATGAAACATCTGCAAAAAAACAAGCTTAGAGAGTACCAAGGGCACCAAAGTTCAACCTGAGCTGCACATATACTCATCAGTTAAAAAAAAAGTGCAGGAAAAAGAAAGTAGAAAGAGTATAATAGAGAAAAGGAAATGAAATATATAAAGAAGTGGCTTCCATCCTTAATAAGAACAAGTATAAGCAAATTTAAAAACTCTTCATCCCCTATACAATTAGAGGTATATCTTCCTCCCATATTCCATCCCTTATCTGTAAGCAAATCCATAAAATATCAGTGTTTCAATTGTAAAATCAGCAAAAAGTCCATAAAGGGTTGCAAAAAAGTATCTTATTTTACCTTGATCAAATAAATCATCTATACATTGCTTCATTGAAATTCTAATAGTTTTAATCTATAATTCAATCAAATATTGTCATTGTGATTTCTCTTCCATTCTTATTTGTCATCCCATCACACAAATTTCTTCAAGACTTTAATAAGCCTTTCTTGTAAATCCAGTAAAAACATTTTACAGGTGATTCTCTAAGTTTATCATTTGTATTTCCTTTTAATTTTTAGTTTCTTGTTTATATGTAGAATGTTTTTCCAAAGCATTCCTTTTGGCTGGTTATCTGTAGTTCCACATTCTGTACTTTTTCTACCTTGTCAGATAAAATGTGTTTCACATCTGTCATTCCTTCATTGATATCTTTTAGACATAGTCTATCCAAAGAAGCAGACTTAATTACCGACAGTATTGTTATTGTAGTTATTAACTGGTTGCATTTTTCAAAAATCTCCTTTAATATTTCCTATGTTTATAACATTTTGTGTCATTTTGTAAGTCCCAGCATTACCTGGCATCCAGAGTATTCTTGTTAAAAACTTTAGTCCCCTCTATTTTCTAGCTTCTATAATTTTCATTTATTTTTTGTTATGACTTACAATAATTAAGGATAGCCATAATCAGTCTGTTTCTCATGAGAAGTTGCATATTTTACAGTTAATTTCAAAATCTTACAGTAAAAGTCAATATTTTAAATTTATCTAGACTCTTAATCTGTTTATAATCTTTTTAGATCAAAATCTTATGTAGGTTTTTGCTGTTTATTTCAAATTCTTTAAGTTCTTAAGCTTGTATTTAATTTTTCTTTTGTTCACAGTTGTGGATAAATCCCCTGATGAAAACTTTTAAACTTTTTGTTCCAAACATCTCTAATATTAACTTTAAGATAATTAATAGGCAATTAAAAAAAATGTCTAAAAAGGGAGGTTTGTAAAGTTAGTGTCCTTTAAAAGGCTCTTCCACAATTCTGATCAAAATGGTTAATTCCATCATTTGCTGGTGCTTAAACCCACAGAAGACCTCTGTCTTGCTATCTCCAGCCATCACAGCGCATGTAAACAATATCACATTCTCTCCTTATATGAAAAGGTTCCAAGGAACCAATCTACTCACCAGTTCCTTGGAGTTTGTCATGGTTATTGGGTCTACTTCTATGGAACCATATTCAGTTTGCCACTCTCAAAAGTCCTTTCAAAGTATATTATTTGGGAAGTCCAATATATTCTAAATACAATTTTTGATTAATCAACTTTGATCTCAAATCCATTGATAGCATTTTAATATTTTTAAGAACATGAAGCCATTGATGTGGCATTATCAGAGATTCTAATTCTTTGGTCTCTGTTTGGAGAAATGCCCACACTAACCCAGAAAATGCACACTTTATAACCCAGAAATGCCCACACATCAGGTAAGTCATATTTAATTCCTGTAATATAAATAATAGGGAGCCCAAATAGGGAGGTACTTTGGTTGTCATATCTTATTTTCACATTTCACTAAGCATCTTGTGGACCATTGTGGGAACACAAGGCTGTTCCTATTTGGTGAAAAGCTGGCCAGTTTTCCCAGGGCTGAAGGAAAAATGGTAGTTGCATCTGATGTAGACCTGACAGAAAGTGCCTGCAGAATTGAAGAAATATTTGAAAAACCATTATAAGACTGGAAGGACAAATCACTACAAGATTCTAACTGGCCTTATTCAAGAGAAAGCCAAATTGGAATTATTTTATTTCATTCTGATGAAGGACTAGAATGCATTCTGAGCTTGGCATTAATACAGGGTATCTGTAGTATGTGACTGAAAATTCAAGATGAGTGCCATGACAACACAATTAAAGTTCCATCTGTTTTTTATGTGTGATACGCATATAAAGGGACACTTAATTTCTATTTATGTTTGCACTAAGCACATTCTCAGTCTATCCCTAGTTCCATATATAGAGCATGCAAACCACAGCTAGCAAAGAATATAGTTTGAATGTATTAAAAATCAGCAAATATTTAAAACAATTAACTGGTAAAATGGGACAAAAGATGAGGAAAAACAAGGAGAGAAAGACATAAATATCAGGCAACAATTTACTGTTTCTATATATTTACCAAAATAGCAAAAGAGTCCCTGGAAATTATACTGTGAGTAACTTGCATGGACAGTCCCCAAGGACACTCTGTTTGGGTAATCAAACTTTAACTCTTTTATATACATTGCAGGTGCAGAATAGGACTGAAAAGCTGGATATCTGGTAAATCATCCTCTATACTGTCCTAGGAAGAAATAATTTGTCATACAGGATGATGTAGCCATCATCAAGCCAAAATTGTTGAGACACAAAACTGTTTGCTTCTCTGAAATACCTTAGGCCACTCTTACTGTCAGTTCTGGCATAAGTGTTGCTAGTAGGGATTTTAGCATTTATAGAAATATTTTCTGGATTCTAGAATTGCCATAGGAAGCTGTTCAAAGTATTACAATGCAGAGAAATCAGATTAATTTTATTTTTTTCAAGTTAGGGTAAGTTATCTTTGCAAAATGGCTTCTATGAGATGCTTCACTCAATACATTGTTGAAGGGAAGCACTCTTGAAGAGAAAGGATTTTATACCAAGTAACACATATAATTCTTATATGATGCTTGTTGAAACTCAGAAGCTTGAAAAAGAAATGTTTCTTTGTGAGGCAAAAAACACACAAGTGCAAATTAAAAATTTAAAAAGCAAATTGCATTGAATAAACTCTTTGTTTTTTGGACAGAAAACATATAACCAATCATATTGGTGCAACAGCAAATGCCATACATACATAATCATTTATTCAATGCATTTACATTGTTCTGAGGTTCTCTGCTCTGAGAAAATATCAATAAGCTAATTAGCATGAACAAAAATTTTCAATCTAAAAAAAAACCAACAACAACCAGGCAGAACTAGGTAGAATCTAACAGCAAAGGAAAATGAAATCTGGCCACCAATGATCTACATCATTGAAGATGAAATCGCAAAAAAAGCAGTCCTTCAACATTATTTACTGATTGGAAGTCCAAGAAAGCAACTAAAGAAGGACTTTATTAAAATAATGAATAAGTTCCATTTGAGAGTAGGAAAATGAAATCCACAATGATATAATGAAAATCACAAAGTTTGTCTTAGAAAAAACTTCAAGTGATCTGTCTTGAATAAAAACATATGTGGAAAAATAATAAAATCCCGAAGAAAGTGATCTTCGGCTATTCCAGCTTTAGAACAATGCAGGAAATAAATACTAGTTAAAATTCAACAGTAAAATAGTTATAGATTTTATAACTCAATGGTGATGTTGGATTGCTATGTGATATCATTATGAAGACAAATCTGATTGTCTTAATTGCATTACATAGCTATTGTAGTGTTATCTTCTCTTCTTAATCAGTAAGAAGTAAACAAAAGAAGTAAACAAAAGCAAGCAAGATTAATATTTTTATAGAACACTTGAAACTCCCTAAATTTCCTTCTTTAACATAAAACATTGTGGTCTGCTTGTTTTCAGTTTGGAAATGGATAAAAGTCCCTATCTTTACTTTCTCCATAGAATATAGATGGCAATAAGCTTGATAATTGACTTGGTGGAGTGGAAGTAGCAGGAACGTATTATTTATTTGCTTTCTGGATACTTATTGCTTCCTAATGGAGGTTACATCAGTTAAAAATGACAAACATATGTCCTGTTATAAACTACAAACATATGTCCTATTATAAACTACAAAATTCAAGACAAACAGAAAAAGTATCAGGGGAGACCTGCGTGATCTTCCCTTGCCATATGCCTGCTAAAATGGTCCTTTGGCCTTGCTGTTGGATGAGGCCAAATTCTAATATTTCAGCTTGGCATTTCTGAGCCGGCTGTCAGGAATAGTGCATGGACCTTCTGGGAGAGATGAACAAAGCAAACTCCACTGAGCTGTTCCTTTACTATTATATGGATGTAGCCAGAATGACCTCCCCATGCCCTGTATTCTTCCTGGGTGGCCTTCCAGTAGCCACAGTTGATAAATGAAGGAGAATGTATTATAATTTAGCATGGTTGCTTTAAAGCAAGAGTAGTAAATGATTTTCAGTCAGATATTTTGAACTGGGCCCAGAAAGGAACTGGTCCCAATTAAACTTGTCGCTGACATATTTTGCACCAGTTCATGTTCCTGGATCAATTTCCTTAATATTCTGGTCCATCTAACAACTATCATGTTAGACTTCTGATACTAGAAATTGGGTTTGTATAATTTGGTGAGACTGGTTTTTGCTGGTCTGAAGCTACTTATTTCAGAAACTCTTTGTTTTTTAGACTAGAGATGAATTATGCTACATGTAGAATCAACTTATAATTATGAAACCCTTCAGTTTAGAGAAATGCATTTTCCCATTGAGAAGAGAAAATAAAAATCCCTTCTTGTTCACATTCAAGTCAGCCTAGGAAAATTGCTAACAAAACGGTAAGTTTTTATAGAAAGTTTTGTACACAAATATTGGTCTAAATTCAGCCTTTGAAAATATAGCTTTCTTAAAAATGAAGCCATTTCCAAAACAGCATTGGGTGGGTTGTACAGCCCAACTGATGGCAACAATGTGAAGCAACTAACTTGGAGATAAACTCTTATATTTTATCATTCTTCCATTTGTGTGCAACCATGATAAATATTTCATCTTCTTGTACAAGAAGGGCCCAACAGGCAACAGATATATTTCAGATTGAGTTGCATACATTCATAATAAATTTATTTGCTCTGAAAACAGAACAAGGATGCATGGTGCTGCTTTCATGCATCAGGAAATTTATATGGGGATATGGAAGAAAAAAAAATTGGTCCAACTTCATGTCCTTGCCAGACCATTGTGTCAGTACAGGGTGTAACTAACCAGAAGAAATAGTGAAGCAGGAAAGGCTTACAGAGAGATTATTCAAAAAAGTGATTAGCTACCAAAAATCATTAGCCTTGGAGCATTGGGAATATAAGGATAGAATGAAGAGCATTTAGAAGATAAGACAATTCATAGAATTCTACTGAGAATAGTTTCAATTTATTTTGGTTTAACTTTTTTTACTGAATGAATGCGCAGACCCCTCAAAATACTCATCAGCTCCAAAGTGACATTCGTTACTGAGCAGGATGTGAAGTTTTCTACATGCAAATATAAATACTCTAGACAGTGGCCAAAAGAGTTAGTCTGAACATTAAAAAAAAACATACTTCCACTCCTGAACTTTAAGTGTTTTCCTTTTATAACAAGTTTGTATTATACTGAATTTGCATTATATTATGTGTTTTCTCAGTCCAGTATACAGGGTAGGAAAAGACCCAGGCTGATAGTATTATAATGCAGGGTAAGTGCTGCTAACAGGAAGAACTCATTTTCAGTTAATCCTCTTTAGAATTCTGAAAATGATACAAGCAAACAGACAGACGAAGATATGCCCTTGACTCTCTGAAGTTATAGGAAGAATCTGGAAGGAAACTGTTAGTGTGCATTGTGTGATCAGAAATCCTATCATATAGCTCTCTACTGCATGAAGATTTCATTTAGTTATTCCTTATCAACATGCAAAAGTCAATGCTGCATTTTCCATCTCTCCCACCGGCTACTGTTTTATGTTTGTTTAATTAAAAAGAAGCTTTATATCATGGGTAACATGTAGTTTTGTGTCTGCACAGCTGTTGCACTGATATACTGGGTTACTTTAGTTGTTCTAGTAGCTGGCTTCAGTGATTAAAGTAGATCCTGCATGTTGATTTGTTAAACTTCTAAGTAAATAAAGTCTTATTACCATTTTGAAGGACTAAGTAATGATACTGTATGGAATTATGGGTCTTGATAATGTACACCATCAGGTCATCGTGTACAACCCTATTCTAAGTAACTTAAATGAGTTTTAAATTATCTCTGTTGTGTCTCTTGGGAAGCTATTTGGCAGCCTTTTAAAGCTCACTTAAGAGAAATTGTTTCCTGATATTCAGACTTCATTTTCCTTTATTCATTTTCTTCTCATAATGCTAGGTAATGCCCCTGAGGCCACCATAAACAATTTTTCTTTTTCAATGACATGTATACCCTTCATTTTCATTGACTCAGCTAACCTTTGAGGGGCCCAAGCTGATAGGCCATGACTTTCATCTATATTACTTAAGGTGACATACAGCTACAGCCTTGGGCATCTCATCTGAACTGTGCCCTTTTAGGATTAAAATGCATCCTTTGTAGCTTTGGACTTACTCACTATTTGTCCTTCAGTGGCAGTAGGAGAGCTTAGATGGTGGCTTTAAAAGCTACACAAATTCCCAGATATTAAAGCAGTCGCTTTGGCAGGCCTCCAAAAAATAGCCACCAAATACAGTTGCATTGGAAATCTACCAATTATGTTTCATGGATATCTGATCACATAAAAATTGACTGCCAGAGGTACTGTGACATTTCTGGGACCAACTGCCCTGCCAATCCAGTGAAGCAAGACAAATTGCCACATGTTACCACCATTTGTGTGTTTTACAATAATTGCTAAAACTCAATCCAAAGACATGAAAATCTAGGCCAAAAGTTTGAACCCCTAAAAAAGAGGAAGGTCCTTTCCACAACTTTCTTTTCCTTTTCTTAATGACTACATGAGTCTAGATTTTAGCAATCTGGCACATAGATCAGATCATAGACCAGGCTAGGCAAAAAGTTAAAAATCAAACCATTTCTCACTTTATTATATTCAATAAGGACTCAAAAGATAGTTGAGTCACAAATGGTCAACTCTGTTTAAAAATCAAAATATAGACTTGGTATAAGGCCAAATCATCTGAAAACTCCTGATGTGCATTAACCAATATGGAAATGAAAACAGATAGCACATTTCTTATTGTTACTGCCACTTAATATTAGTACTAACAGTTTATTAGATTTTGCTGTTCACAAAAAAATTAATGCTTACTACATTCAGTAAATCTTACTGTACTTTGAAAGTTGTTATTCTTTCAGAGAGAAGTACCAAGACTGAGAAAGACAACAAATTGCCTATAACTGTTCAAATTGTTTAAATTAAATTTATAGTGTCTAGTTCATAATTCTTAATTATAATACCTAGTGGCCTCAGTCATTAATTAATATTACTGTCTATATATTTAAGGATTCTGATAAAGAAAGTTCTCATTGATCATTCACACTGCAATAAGTTGTGCAGCAAAAATCAGCATCAATTGATTATACCCCACCAAAGGCTAATTTTTGTTGGATGTGAGGGGAATAGGGTTGCTAAAACCTCCCTTCTTATGAACTTCAGTGATGGTTAATATTACTGTAGATGTATATTGTATAGTTGTCAAATCGTTATATATGCAATTAAAATAATTTGTAGTATGACTCATATTCTTAGATTCTTTGGCAGACATTCTCAGTGGTCTCAAGAAAGAAGTTTTAACTAGAAAAGTCAGGGATTAAGCTGTTGACTTTGAACAGGCTTTGCCTGTGCATTTTGATCTATACTCCAAATTGTGATGGATGTGCAATGAAGCTCAAGGCCAACTCTGAACCAACTCATTAATGAGCTTCACACTATTACTTCTGTGTCATTCTTCATCTAGGAGCAAGAGATATCTTGTCTTGGTATCACTGTGTTACATCTTTTTCATTACCCCAATATGTTGCATTTATGAAGAATCATGTGCATTTGCTGTACTGAGACCTATATTTTAAATACTATTCCATGATTCATAATTGGATAGGTTTGGACTGGTCTCCAGGGCACTCTGGCTCAGCTTCTCAAAGGCTTGTTGTAAAAGCAAATAGGAGAGGAGACTTCTTATGATAAGAGGTAAATGTAATAAATAATTCTATTTTTTCCAGGGTTACTATTAATTCAAATTCCTGTTAATATGTAAAGCTATGTTCTATTAAAACAGTCTGGCTGCTAGTTTTTTTTCCTCCTTCTAAATAAAATTTAATGCAAGACTCTTTTTTAATGTCAGCTGTCTTTTTTGCTTCCTTGGAGTGGGGTCTCTGCTTAGTTCTTGGCATATATGACTCCAATAGTCACTGTCTATGTTGGAAATATAAAAGCTATAAAAGAGATAAAATTCATCTCAAGTCTGCACCTGCTTCCTAATGACATTAGTTTTTATCAAATAAAGGGTTTTGATAAGATTGAATGCAGACACAGTCATAGTTCATCTTATTTGTAATATATGACTTAGATTGTTGCACTATAATTTTTTTAAAAAAAGCTTGATAAAAAAATCAAAATCACTTTCTAGTAAATACAGCAAATGGGAGTGTAATGCATGGAGATTAGAAGTACAAAATGAACTACAGTTCCAAAACATCTACAAGACTGATGTCCAGATATCAAAAGAAGAGCAGGTTGATTCTTAATATGGCATGACTTTCTTACATTGTGTTCTCCACCAATGCTGGGCCAAATTGTGAACCCTCCTTGCCAAATAAATGAATTCTGGAAAAACATTGTAGATGAGGAAGTCAGCTTAAGTTGATTGATGGATAGTCAATGAGACAGAGATGAGGATATGGATAGAGTTAAAGAATATATACATGTGTGCTTCGAGTGGCATGAAGGCTACCTTTCTTTACTCTTTATATGTCTCAGGGTTGCATGATTGTCTGGCCATTACTGGAAGATGATCAGTACAAAAGAGAAAGTAAAAGGATGAAGAATAGCTTCTTACACTTTATACTAACAGGAGGATACATATTCTACCTTTCTTCTTACAAGAATCAAGAAACATATCAAGCAACCCTGTATGAAAATTTGATTGATTGTTGGAAAATCATTGGATAGGAGTCTGGCGCAGAGAAAATGCTATCCCAGTGTGGAACATTATTTATAGGTTTATGCTTTTCAACTCATGATAAGGTATCCTGTTCCTTAGTCATCAAATTAATGGCTATGAAAGACAAGAAAGCTCGTATAATCCCTTTACTAATCTTGACTTAGTAACTATCTATACTCCAATCACTTTCCTCCTTTTTTTTTTGCTGCCAGAATATTTTTTTCTTCCACTCCCCAGTTAATTTCATTGTACGTGTCTTAACATACTGGTGCATACATATTAATTTTAATAAATGAATGGTTTTAGTTAACATTTTAAATGATTATTCCAAGTCTTTTCAATTTTTCATAAATTCAATGTTTATCATTTTTTTATAAACTCTATTATACTCTCTCAAGTTTATACTCTCTAAGGCTACTTAGCACTCAAAGACATTTCCAAGTGTAGATGCGTGTAGGTAAAAATACACAGAGGTACACAATTGGTAATAGAGGGAAATTCTGGTACTGGCAGCTAGTCCACTGCCTCAAAATAATACCCAAAAGTAATTCATTTGATTATAACACTCCAATGAAACATAACCTTGTCCACGGCTAATGAATACAATGAGTCATGCTCTTACAAACCTTTTGTTGGATATTATATTGCTCAGGAGATATGACTCAATACATATCAATATATTTATAATGCAGATGTTTCATGATATCATTAATTTTCCTTTCCAACTTCTGTATTTTCATCTAAGTAAGGCTGTCAAGAATCTGGAGATGAGCATGTGCAATAGTTGGAGACAATAAATCTTCAAACACCTCCCAGCTCCCTTTGCTGCTATGCTTTTTCCATGCAAGATCTTTCTTCAGAATTGTAATTTTGCTCTGAGATTTCTTGTGCATTGTGCTGGAAGACTTTGAACTGAGCAAACCTCTAATGGTATTCATTTCAATATTCGCACTATAGGGAGAAATAAAAGGTCTTCCTCCATTATCTCTAAATAGACAAGTCAGATACAAGGAAAACAAGGTAATAAATCAGGATATTCTAGGATGGGAAATTTACTAGTTCACAGAGTACAGGCTAACCCTCCCCCTGTGGCTTTCTGAAGTTTATTAAAAATTTGGTTTTTCCAGTAGGTGTTCCAGTGATGTTACCTACTGTGCTATCTTATTCTTTTATTTTTTTACCCTATTATGGTCTATGAGGATAATTTTATGTCTTTTTAAAATTGAGGTTCTTCTTTATTAATCTTATTTTGAATGTTTGAATCTTTTCTTTGCATATCTTGCACACCACCAAAAGTTGGAAATTGGAATAGGATATACATTTAATAAATAAAATAAAAGATAATGTCGGGAATAAAATAAGGCATAACTATATAAGCAAAAAACTGCAATAAACCAATGATAAATTGACATGTTCGGCTATGCACGTTTGTAAGAACAGTAATCGTTCCAGTGCTGGTATCTGCTCCAATGATCATTGCTGAATAAACACTTGCCTTTCCCTGTCAGCCTTCCCTATTTAATGAAGATGGAATTGTTATTCCACAACAGCTCCGAATCTACCACTTCTTCAAATGGAAAAATTTTACCTAAATAACAAAAGGGTTGAGATGTAAGATTCTTCCTCATTCTCGTCTCCCCCCATCTTTCTGTTCCTATCATACACACAAGGTAAATTATCTTGGGCTTCTCTGATCTCTGACAATTGTTTCCCTTTTCTTATCTCCTTTAGTAGAGCTCTGGGAGGCTTTTTGATCTCTAAATCCCTGTTATGGGCAGATATGACAAACTATTAGCCTTTTGCAGTAGGTGAGAGGTCAACTTTTACCTT
>JANHZU010004016.1:0-12549 GCA_032468055.1 Acrochordus granulatus
AGAAGCTAGATGATGATGACAAATATGGTGCCTGAGGGAAAAAAAATTGCTCAACTTTGTCATATAAAGACACTTCCAACATTTATTTATATCCCACCTTCATTATTTTTATTAACAATTCAAGTCTACCACAACCACCCCATGAAGTAGATTTGACTGAGACAGCATGACTGGTCCAAAGTCACCCAGCCAGCTTTCACAACTAAGACAGGACTAGAACTCAGTCTGCCAATTTCTAGCTTAGCACCTTAACCACAAGATTGGCTCTACAGAGAAAAGCACTAAATTTTTGTCTTAAAACAGTGAATGGTTTTAGTATGATTTTCTCATTATGGTGCTTTGGGGATGAAAAGTTGAAGTGCTTTTTCACTGGATTGTGCCCTGTAATTGCCTTTTGCTAATTCTCTCTCCAGAAAAAGAAGCAACAGCACTTCAAAATATTTACCAATTTTGGTAAAATCCAGATGTCCATAAATTTGACTGGAACTAGCCAAGCCATAGCTGGCTATGGTTCTACTAAAAATCATAATGCTTTTGATAAAATGCTGGACATTCATGCTGACTCTATATTCAACTCCTACTCTTGCATATTGTATTATGACTTCAATGCCAACTGAGAAAAAGTAAAAACAACTTCTTATTTCATATACTGCTCTCCATATCTGTCAGTATCATCTCTATGCAATCTGTTATTTGTACACTACTCTCTTAGTAAGTAACTGCATATTAAAAATATGAAAGTATGAACTTTTGGCAATACCCCCATGGGAAAGGATGGTTTTGCACAAAAAAATTTCTAAACCCATTCACATTAGGTTCAGCATGCTGGATACCCTTGGAAGTAGAAGAATAGGAGACGTTTTCTGAGATTAAAAACTGTTTATTGCCTTTAGCTTTTAATGGTTTCCAGTGTTCCTCTGATGAAGGATCCTAGTGCAGTCCAAAAGCTAAGGACAATAAACAATTTTTAACCTCAGAGGAGAACGTCTCCTATTCTTCTACTATGTTTTCTGGGGTATGCATTTTTGCACACATATCCTTGGAAATGTCAACTTGGGATGAAAATTTCATTATTGTTTGCTAAAAAGTAAAACATAACTATTTTTTTCCCTGAAAAAAATATTTTAAAAGTAGCACTTCTATATCTAATATCTGAAGTTCAGGGAAATTTATCCTAATTAGGAGGGTTACTATTATTTAAATTGTAATTTAATCCTATCTGTCTCCTATCTTCCTTCCTTCCTCCATCCCTTCCTTTAGTTATATATAGATTTGCAAAAATAGTGAATAATTTGGAATATTTGAAAACTCAGATTTTATAATTGGTTTGAACCACTTAATGTTAGCTTTCTTTACATAATTCAACACAAAAACATATGAATTGTTAAGAACCATAATAACATATATGCAAAGAAAATCTAACGAATTGTACTCAATCTAAGCCCATTTTTATTATGATTATTTTTATGTTCTTTTAATTGGCAACATTTTAATGTCATAATCTTCCTCGGCTGTTACTTTAAGGCATGACACAGGGCTTGGTATTCTCTACACTTCTTTTTAACATCTATATGAAGCTGCTGGGTGAGATCATCCGTCTCCATGGAATAAGATATTATCAGTATGCTTGGGTGGCTGTGGGTGTGTGGGGCTTCTGGGTCAGGAATTTAACATCTTTACTTCTGGATGGAGTAAGACTGCCCCAGTCAGACCCAATGTGCAACTTAGGGGGTTCTCCTAGATACGTGACTCCTGCTCAATGAGCAGGAGGAAACTGTGACTTGGAAAGCCTTTGCATAACTTTGTGTTGTATGCCAGGTATGCCCATATCTGAACTGGGAATCCCTACCATCACTCAGGCCCTAGTCATCTCCCACCTGGATTATTGCAACGTGCTCTACATGAGGTTACCCTTGAGCAGAATTTGCAAGCTACAGCTGGTGAAGAATGTAGCAGTGTGGACAATTCTTGGGGTCCCAAGAATGAACCATGAGTTACACTGGTTGCCAGTATGCTTCCAGGTACAATTCAGATGTTGGTTATGACCTATAAAGCCCTTCATGGCATGAGTCCAGGCAATTTATTCTTTGCCATGCAAGATGGGCAGTGAATAGATTTAATAAATAAGTAATTTTGAAATTAATTCCTCATCAGAAGCACAGATTTTAAAAAGGGGGTGGTGATCGGGATCGTAACCTCTCTGTCCTCCACATGTATGCATTTTTTGCACCGCTTCAATTATACTTTCTTTTAAAGGCAACATTTCTATGAAACGTTGTACCTCAGAGAAAATGTAGGCAACAGAGAAAAATCGGAGAGCAAGAAGCATTATCCTCAGATTGAATAGACCTTCTATTACACCAAGGGTAATTCAAAGTTAAATGAATGAATAGTCCATTATAATGTCTCATATTGGAAATCCTTTCCCCCCATTGTCCCCCTCTCAATGAAGAAAAGGTGCACAAGTACAATCTGTCAGGAAGCATAGTCCTGAGTTTTGATTTAACTCTGCAAATGTTAAGCATTTTTTTAATTTATAGAAACTTACTATGCTTTCTTTTTTGTACTTAGTGGCACTTGCATGACGTTTCATAAAGATAGCTGTCAAAACCAAATAAATCACAGCAAAAATTGTGTGCAGCCAGAGAAGATTATTCCTGTGAAGTAGAATGTTTCAGAAAATTAGAAGTAAAATACCTCTGGCATAATATTTACAATATCTTATCATGGCCTCGTTTATTTGCCTGGGTTTCTATTTGTAGATTGTCTCTGCCTGATTGTTTCAGATTTTCCTGTTCACCTTTGAGTCACTTTCAGCAAATGCCCTTACAAGTAATCCTCAACTGACATTCAAAATTATGATGGTGCTGAAAAAAATGGATTTATGACCTGTGCCTGAAATTATGGCTATTGCAGCACCCCATGGTCACATGATCAAAATTTGGGCACTTCGCAGCCAATCTGCACTTACGACGTAGAGACTCTGCAACCCACTCAGCCCACCAGTGCAACACAAAGTGCTGCAGTGCAGAAAATCTCAGCTGCCCATCCAGCCTGGCAGCGTTTATGACTGCAGAATTGCTGTGCTGCAACTCTTCCTACCTGCCTGTATTCCCCCCAATCTATACCCTTTTGGCTGCCCTGCTCAGCAGCATTCATTGGCACAACTGCCAGGGCTGGGGCTGATGTAGAGGCCTGGAGCTTTTGGCAGTCTCAGACAGCAGCCCCTGCCCCCAGGCCTCGACTTCAGACCTAGTACCATTGTTGCCATTGAGAAATACTGCCTCCAGGCCCATAATGCAGCCAGCAATGCCAACACCAATCTGCCAAGCCCAAATTGCCCCATCACCTTGCACTCCACAGTATCTGCCACACCCTGCTCACCTTCAACTGTTTTTCGCCCACTGCTGATAAACAAACACCAATCTCCATTCTTCTGCCTTGCACTGTTCTCCATGCTGGCATCTTGTTTTTGTGATCCTTCAAAAGCCTTGTTGTGCAAGTTCGAGAAGAAATTAATTCCCAAAGGATCTCAAGAACAGGATGACAGCATGGAGAACAGCAGGAACCCATTCTTGCAATCCTTCAGAAGCCTCATTCTGTAAATCACATAATTTGGAAAAGGCAGCTAAGGCTTCCCAAGTTGTGGCACTGGTGGGTCAGGTGAGCAGCTGAGTTGCAATGCCCCTGTGGTCATAAGTGTGGATGGGCACTCTGATCATGTGACAGTGGAGAAGCTGCAATGGCTGTAACTTCAGGTATAGGTCATAAGTCCATTATTTTAGCACTGTCATAATTTTGAACAGTAACTGAATGAATGATCCTAAGTCAAGGACTACTTGTAAATTTTTGGTTCCTTAGTTGATTCCGAAAGTGCTAAGTTCAAATTCAAGTATTATCCTTCCAGTGGTAGCTCACTTAGCTACACTCTTCATATATAGACAAAGTTGCTTATAGAAGTAACTATTGGGAGGGGATGGAAATATATTCTCCATTTTACTCTTAAGATTTGGGAACTAAATTTCCCAAGTTTCATGACACTTAAGTTACATTCTGGGACTCAAAGAGCATGAAGGTGTTTGAACTATTCCAGTGACAATGGAAGAGGCATCAGGAATATTTATTTTTTTTAAATAATACTATATAAACAATTCAAATATCTATTGCAAATCAGACAATTGATAACTGTGTAGTTGTTACATTTTTGTCTCAGTGCCTGCCTAGAAAATCTTATTTTCTTCTACTACATGATTAAAAAAATATTGACCAAACTGAAAAGTAAAGAATATTCAAGGAAAGTATGATGATGATTACATACCCTGTTCGTAAGTTTGCTATAGTAGTTCTTCCAAAGCTAAAAGGATCTTTATCTAAGAGGCAGAAGATTACATTTTAAGTAGGTTTCATTCATTTATTTGCAAATAAATACTATGCAAATACAGTGGCTTTCATTGCTGCTTGTTTAAAAACATAACATAAAAAGCTCTGCTGAATTAAATCAAGGGCCATCTTAGTCCTGAACAGTGGCTAACAAGGTCTCTCTAATATGAAGAAAGCGATGCTCTTCTTTTGCTCTTATTGCCTGCATCTGGTTACTTCCAACACAGATGTGTCCTCTATGAACTTATCCAATGCCTTTTTACTTAATAGTATCTTGTGCTAATGAATTCCACATGTTAATTTTGCTGTATGTAAATAACTGCTTTACTTATTCTTAATTTCCTTCCTATCAGCTTCATCAGACGATTCCTTGTCCTAGTGTTGAGAAATAATCTCAATTTGTCTATAATTTTATACATCTCAAATATGCCGACCTGTTATCTTTTTCACAAAGTATGCCCAGGTAGTCTAATTTTGTTGCATAAGGACGGTATTCAAGCTGTCAGGAATACTGAACTTTTCTACATTTTGCTCCAACTTTATTATAACATTGTCCAAACCAAGTGATGAGAACTACAGATAGTATTTCAGACAAAGTTGTACCCTACATTTCAGTAATGGGATTATAATGTTAGTAATTATATTTTTCAATCCCTTTCTTCATGACTCTTAGGATGGAATTTGCTTTTCACAACCAACAGCACTCCCACCAATGTCTTTATTGAATAACCCACTGTGACTACCAGATTTTCTTCCCAATTAGTTTCATGAAGCTCTGCCCCATTAGTGTATATACAAAATTTAGGATTTTTTGTTGCAGTACACCTCAATTTTATATTTAATGAAACTGAACTTGCCATATTTGCTATTTGGCAAGCTCTCCCCCCAACCTAGAGAAACCCCAACCATTTTATCAGCTGATGACCTCAATATTTAATTTCCTTAACAATGAACTTCCTCAGCTCTGCTGCCCTTCTGAAAAGCTTACTTTGCCAATCAAACATGTCCCAGGTACAGTAACAAAGACCTGCCCAGCTTCCCTAAACTGGTTAGCCAATCAAATCTCTAGAATTTCCTGCCTCATAGCCCCCAACTTCTATAACGATCTTTGCTTTTCCACTGTTTGGGATCCAACTTTCTTGCAAAGCAGGCACCCAGTGATCATTGCAATAAACATTATTTTTCTGTGTTCTACTTCTTACTTTGGCAGAATTCCATGACAATGTGAAATTCTGAAACTGAATAATTTTGCAACAAGCATATAACACATTCTGAAACTTGGTAACTACATGGGAGGGAGAAAAGATTACTTTGCCACTCTGCTCCTAGAAATATCAGAAATAGATGGAATACATAGTTTTATGGCTTTCCATGAACTAGGGACCGAAAGACAATCTTTTTTTCTTTGTCCATTAAGAATTACATGTAGCATCCACCCAGATATAGTACTGTGCATAAGTCTTAGGCCACCATTAGATTTGCTGTTTCAGCTATGCTTAATAATGATCATATATAATTATGTCTCAGTCTCTTTATTAGAATACAACTAGAAAATACAGGAAATTTATATGCATTTGTATTCAGAAATAGGAAAAAGCTATTTCTTTTCTATATAAATAGTGCTAAGTATTTGCACTTTAGCTTAGGGAGAGTCTCCGTAGGCTAAAGTGGCAAATACTTAGCACTATTTAATACTGACTTTTGTTTGAAGAAGCGATGTTGTTGTAAAAATTGTGTTTGTTTAAATTTTGTGTACATGTTCCTGTATTTTCTGTTTGAATCTTAATACAGAGACTGAAAAATTATTATGGATGGTCATTAAAACTTTGCTAAACTAAGTGGGTGATGGCCTAAGACTTTTGCACAGTACTGTATACCATAATATAACATTCTGTAAATATCTCAATTCCTATGATGCAATTTCAGCAACTGTAAGCAGAAATACTGAAAAGCTTTTTTTTCCACAAAATTCAATTTAGAACATTATACTGTTAACCAAACTACCTTCTTATACTTACTGATTTCTTACTTACAACCTTCACAATCCTTATGCATTGCAAGAAAGGAGAAAAATGTATTTTAACTTTAAAAGTTTCAATTTCTCTGAACTGTTAGAAGAGTAGCAAGTATAACATTTTTGCCAAGAAAATATAATCCCTTAATCCCAGACCTGTCTATATACTGAAAAAGCTAAATATAGGTTACCTAAATTTGAAGTTATTTCCTTTTAGTATTGCCCTAAAATTAAAGTTGGCTAGTTACTGTATTTGAAATGAAAAAAATTGATAGAATTCACTGATTTTCAATTATCAATAATTAGCCTACAGCCTTGGTTTTGTTCTTTCAAATAAGTGATGGTGAACTGAACTTTTCAATTTATGAAAAACTTAAGCATACTATCAGAATCTAACTGCTGAAATACAGAAGAACATTCCAGTTACTGAATACACAAACTTGTCCACCTGCCTCTAAGGAATGCTTGGTACAAAAGTAATATGCCCAAGTCATTTCAGGAAATCAAAATCAACTAAATTAAATCACAGAATAGGGCACTTTGGTTATTGGAGACATAATTTTCATTAAGTAATTTTTCCATAGTCTCATATGAATAGGAGTCCTTAATCTTAAAGCCACTCTGGATAAAAGAAAACACTCCAGATTATCGATATACCAGTTCTACAGTTAAGCCAGATGACTCTGTTTTGTACATAACACAGTTCAAATTATAAAAAAGTTTCTTACCAAGTAAATCACCTGATAGATTTACAGGAAGTATAACACATAAAGATAACAAGCTGACCACAATTAAGAGACAGATGAGATGGCGTTGAAAGGAAAGATAGGTAATGGCATCATGCCCACATTTTTCGTAAATCTCATCATCACTGCACCACAAAAAGAAGACAAATCAGTCTCTAAGATTTGCAAGTTGCTTAATCAATAAGAAAACAATTGCATAGGAACAAACCAAAAATGTTTGTGATATTTAGTAAAATGATACAATAAAAATAGAAAAATAAAAATATAAGCCAGATACTATTCAATGTCTCTATAATTATTTACAACCTTATTTTAGCAACCTTCAACTTTATTTACATCTCACCTTTTATAAACAACTCAAGGTGGCAAACCTGTCTCATATTCCTTCCTCTCCTATTTTCCCCACAACAACAACCCTATAAGGTGAGTTAGGCTAAGACAGAGTGACTGGCCAAGGTTAATCAGCTGACTTTCATAACTAAAGTGGAACTAGAATTCAGTCTCCTGGTTTCTTGCCTGGTGCCTTAACTACCACACTCTTTCTATGTCCCAGCAAATTAGAAGTATGTTTGACAAAAAGGTATTCTGAACAGCTGTATTTGTTTTATGGGATGGTTTGTCCCATGAATGCAATAGATCCCTGCTGCATCAATTTTACTCTAAGCACTATTTTATTCCAATAGACTTTTCTTCTATGTGCCGGGAGTTTTAAATATTTTGATACTTACTTTTGAGTGTTCCTTGTTTAAAATTGGAGAGTTCTTTCCCCAAAATTGTAATTATAAATCTTTTAAGAGAGTCAAAGTAGTGCTACTGCATCACATAAAAATTAATAATCAAGTGAATAAAAAGGTGCAAGAAAAAAATATAAAGCAAAATATTCATATCACAACTTTACTGAACACTTACTGCATGCGAAAGGCAGAGATCATCCAAGAACAAGCCCCCTAGAAATAAACAAAATATTTATAGAAATGTTATTCTGAAAAAATACCTGTCTTTCAGATATAATTATCATGTCCTCAAATGAGGCACCACTTTGAGTTCTGAGAAAGATGTTGAGGGCTATGCCAGAGATTCAACCATACTAGATAGATATTATCAGAAGAGCCAGACAAAGAGTGTCTTCCTCCCATAAAAAACATTGTGAGACAATGCGCAACAATGTACAAGAGGTAGTTACTAAAACTATCCCAAAGAAAAATAAATGCAAGAAAGTAAAGTGGCTGTCTGATGAGGCTTTACAAATAGCTGAGGAAAGGAAAGCGAAAGACAAGGAAAAAGGAAAAGATATACCCAACCGAATGCAGATTTCCAGAGAACAGCAAAGAGAGATAAGAAAGCCTTCTTAAATGAACAATGCAAAGAAATAGAGGAAAACAATAGACTGGGAAAGATTAGAGATTTTTTCAAGAACACTGGAGATACCAAGGGAACATTTTGTGCAAAGATGGGCATGATAAAGGAGAAAAATGGTAGGGACCTAACAGAAGCAGTATGTGAACCGAGAACTACCAGAAGTACGAGATGGGTTTCGAAGAGTCAGAGGAACTAGAGATCAAGTTGCCAGGTGGATCATGGAGAAAACAAAGGAGTTCCAGAAAAACATCTATTCTGCTTTATTTACTATGCTAAAGACTTTGATTGTGTGGATCACAAGAAACTGTGGCTAATGCCTAAAGAGATGGGAAAACAGACCATCATACCTGTCTCTGAGAAACCTGTATGCTGATCAAGAAGTAACAGAACCAGGTATGGAACAACGGATAGATTCAAAATTGGGAAAGAAGTACGGCAAGGCTATATTGCCGCCCTGCTTATTTAACTTATATGCAGAGTACATCATGTGAAATGCCAGGCTGGATGAATCACAAGCCAGAACTAAGACTGCCTGGAGAAATATCAACCACCTCAGATATGCAGACAATACCACTCTAATGGAAGAAAGTGAAGAGGAACTAAAGAGCCTCTTGTAAAGGTGAAAGAGGAGAGTGCAAAAGCTGGCTTGAAACGCAACATTAAAAAAACTAAGATCATGGCAACCAGTCCCATTCCTGGCAAATAGAAGGAGAAGTAATGGAAAAAGTGACAGATTTTATCTTCTTGGGCACCAAGATCACTGGAGATTGTGACTGCAGCCATTAAAAGATGCTTGCTCCTTGGGAGGAAAGCTATGGTAAACCTAGACAGCATATTAAAAAGCAGAGACATCACCTTGCCAACAAAGGTCCATATAGTCAAAACTATGTTTTTCCCAGTAATAATATACGGCTGTGAGAGATGGACCATAAGAAAGGCTGAGCACTGAAGAATTAATACCTTTGAAATGTGGTGCTGGAGAAGACTCTTGAAAGTCCCTTGGACTGCAAGGAAATCAAACCAGTCAATCCTCAAAGAAATCAACCCTGATTGATCATTGGAAGGACAGATACTGAAGCTGAAGCTCAAATACTTTGACCATATAATGCAAAGAAAGGATTAATTGGAAGAGACCATGATGGTGAAAGGCAAAAGGAGAGGGGGGCAGCAGAGGTTAAGATTATTAGATAGCACAATGGGCATGAGTTTGGGCAGACTCTGAGAGGCAGTGTAGGACAGGGAGGCCTAGCATCCTGCAATCCATAGGGTTGCAAAAAATCAGACACAACTGAACAACATAATTAGCAGGATCCCATTGCAAAACATGGCTCTCCTTCCTCTTTCCAGCTACAATCGCAGTAAGCCTTCTGAAAAATTGCTTTTGAAATAACAGTTTGTCAGAACAATCATGTTTCAATGGCTCCAGTCTATACACTTGATTTCCCTGATGAAAGAAATTCAGAGAAGACCCTTTTCTGAAAATATATATTGGTCATTTTATTATTCTAGATTGGAACCAGAACTTCTAATAATGTCAATCAAGTTGTTAGAATGAGTATTTAGTGTGGCTTGAAATGTCTAGAATAACACTGAGAGAATATGATAATTTTATAAATATTATGTTATTCCATTTGTTCTTTGCAGGCAGAAGCCAGGATAAGCAATTTAAATTCTGCATTTTTCAAGCAAGGGACTGAATTGATTTAAACCAGTATATGGAAATTAAAAAAAATATGAATTCGTGGCACCAAGGATCCCTATTATAATCTGATTATATCTTCTATTACAATTTAGAAATATAGCAAAAGGGTGTTTGTGGATCATTCTTACCTGCCACAATATTTAAGAGAAGTTGCCAAATGGAAGTTTCATGGATCATCCCATTTCCTGAATTTACAATCCTCAGTGAAATGGAAAATACCGAAGAGTAGGACTGCCCCAAGAATTACATAGAGTAAATTTAATAAAATAATTGGATACAGTCCACAATGGTGTCTCACATTTCTCTAACTGCAAAGAGATTACCCTTTATTCCATGTTTTAATATTCCTAAGAGTCAGTTGGATCTTATGAAGAAAACAACTGCAATTATTATGATATGAAACAGCCATTCAAATGATTCCTGACATAATCATTATTGGATAGATATAATGTTATATTATTTTAGAGGAAAATCATAAAATATTATATTTACTTTATGCTTCAGCCATTTCATGATTTGAAATAAGTAAATCTTCCATTTCCAGAATATACAATTCCTTTCCTGAGCCACATTAAATCTCCTCTGGATACCAATGATCTGACCATTTCAGAGAAAGAAATATTGGCAATTTTCTAAAGTGAATCTGCTAAACTGTAATTAATATGTGCTATTGCAGGCATAGTAGTTCATTCAAGTCAGACCTCTTTTGTGGCCAGATCATTGCAGAACATTTAACATTGCTTCCAATTTAGAAGATTCACTTTCATGATATTAATGGGTACTCTGGAATGGGTATTCAGATATCCTGGCAAACTACACTTAAGGCAGGTAAATAGGCACTCAATGATATATAATAAGAACTTCTGATATATATTTACTGTAGAAAGCTAAAGAAGCCATTAGGAAAAAATTTCAGTGACTATTCTGTATCATTTACAATATTCAAATTCGTGTGCTACTTTCTTCAGACCATAATAAAATAGAGAAGAAGTAACATACTGGTTTGGTATCTGATTTTTTTTTAGTAACAGACTGGTTTAGTATCAGGTTGTTTGATTATTATCATCTAAGTATTTGCTCTTGCACAACCTGCCCCTTCAAAATGCCCCTTCCTGGGTAACTGGTCCTGCAAGGATCTGTGATATTTTTCTTGATTCTTTCCACATGACCATTGAAACTGAAGAGCTGTTGTTCTCCTTCAAGCACCATCCAGAAGAAACTAGCAAAAAAGAATCATCAGCTCATCCCTTCTCTCCATTTCCAAAGAATCAGAAATGGGAAGCATCTTCATGTCCTCCAGAAAGATATTGTTGACACTGGGATTTCTAGATGTACCATTTCTAATGCTTTCTCCTGCAAAAACTGGGACTGGAAGTGGAGGACAGAGGAATATAAGATGCCCTGGACAATATTCATGGACCATAAAAGAATGATAAAAAATCAAGTGCATCTTCATCATAACTGGAAGTTGAAGACAAGAGGAAACTGAGTTGATCAGAATTAACATAAGAAAAGTATCAAAACTTGAAATGCCAATTACGTGGATAGACATGAGAATAGTAAAAACTGGTAAACAGCAATGCATATCCTCTAACAATGATGAAAGATATTTCTGGCAATCATACCTGCCTTGAGTTGTTCAAAAATAATAAAGGCAGGATATAAATAAATAAATAATTGGTAGTATGCCTAAACTATAGGAAGCCACAGTAAAATCCAGTTGTTCTTTAGCAGCTGGTGTGCCACCTGCCATTCCTGAAATATGGAGAAGAGAATGATAGAGTTTGAGCATAGACATGGGCAGTAACCATAAGATGCTTGAAATGTAAATGAAAGAATAATCTGAGCTATTACTGTACATGCAAATTCCATCACAGTCCAGTTGTTTTGTTGATAGGACATGTTACAACAAAGATACCTCTCAGTGATAGCATTTGTCCTCCTTGATTCACTATCAAACTGTGGGTGATGTGATAAAAAAATGAAGTTTACTATCTAAAAAAATTGACATTCAATCTCAAGCAAGTATTGTGAATTGAATACTTCTATCTAAAATAAGTCTCGGCATACTTCAGTATTGGAAAACATGAAAAAATGAGCAGCCTCTGTGAAGAAAGACCTTTCAGGAAAAGATCAATGACAATCAGTATAATATACAGATGTTTGGCAGGTGGTAAGTCAGTAATACCCTCCAGTGAGGCACCACTTTGCAGTGGTTGGGGGGCTTGTGTGCTCTAAAGAAGATGAGAGCTCTGCCAGAAGTTTAACCACACTGGACAGGTCTCATCAGAGGAGCCAGACGAAGAGTGTCTCCCACCTATAAAAATATGAGAATTACAGAAATCCAT
>JANHZU010004016.1:68200-80409 GCA_032468055.1 Acrochordus granulatus
CAGGAGTGCAATATACAATCAGCTGTTGGAGGCAGCTGCTGCAAGCCCTCCCCCACAAGCCTTTTATGCAGGACTAGACAACCTGTGACCCATTCAGTTATCCTTTCAGATATATTCCTTACCCCAAACCTGCCACTGTGCTCCCGCTATCAGCCACAGTCATGTGATTTCCAGGGAGACTTTCTCCCTGCAAGCTTCTCAGGCCTCCCCATTGACCTGCGGAAAGGTGTCAGGGAACCCTGTAAACGAGGATCATGCGACCATGCCAGTCTGTCATTGTCACTGAAACAGCAAGAACTTTCTAGAATTTCATTCCAACAGGAGTGGAAATCCTGTTTGAGATACCTTACTTGAAAAGGTTTTGCTTTACGATGCACCATAATATTTCATACAAAATACACACGAAAGTTTTAGAAGAATATAGACAACCTCCCTTGGTTCCTCGAAAGCATGCAAGCGCCCCTCCAGGAATTCCAGGAGAATGCACTTAGCCGGCATTCTGAGAGGTGGCGCTTTGCAGTCAGGCATCCTGTTCAGCTGTGGTTTTGCATATGTGATTGAAAGCTTATCTCTTTGAGGAAAGAACCTTTTTTCTCACTTGATCAAACAGATCTCAGACTACAATCACACGGGGAGAAATGTTCACCTGATTACATTGGTGTTTCCCAGTTGTATCTTTATCTAAACTGATTATAATTTGTGATTTAAATCTTTTTTTCCTGATTGAGGCAGGAAGACTATGTGGTGAGAAGACTTGATTTCCTTCCACACCAGTCACTGATTTCTTTTCAGCCTAATATCTGTCTCCAGGCTGCCAAACTTTTACAATAGCTCACTTGTCTTTGTTGATAGCAATAGTTTGTTACCTGCTAAGTATAGCTGCTATTGCCACTGCTGAAACTGACTCAGACTTTTGGCTATTCAGCATAATTGGACATAATGTTGACTTTTTTAATGTCAAACTGTTTGTTAATATTGTATATTACTAATATAGTATTACTATAATACAGCATGTGCACGGATGAGATACAACTTGGAGTGCTGCATTTCCCATCTGCAAATCTTCCTCTTACAATTCTGCTGTTCCTTTCCTACATTTCCTGGGCAGAACTGGTTAGATAACTGCTACCAATCCCTTTACTCCAGAAAAATAATTTCTTCCATTTTACCAGGCAAAAAGCAAGTGGCAGCCACCCTTTTTTAATAGCTTGACCTGGCAGAAAGGCAGATGAACACCATTCGTTCATTAAGAAGTTACATGTTTGTTATAAATAATACAATTGGATACTTAGAAGAAAGTTGAAAATAAAAACAAGGATTGAGCAATTGCTTTCTTTTGAAGTTATTCTCGCTTTTAGCTGTTCCCTCCTCCCAAGATTTTCCCCCTCCTTCCAAAACACCAGGACTACAGAGCCCAGATTTCAATCCATAAATTAAAAGAGAATGAATACCATACTTAGTTTCATTGATCCTACCTTTCTGCCCAAATTCATTAGCTTTAGTCCGATGGCTGCTTTTTCGTTTTCTGCCTGCCTCACAGGAAAGAAAAATAGAAGTCTAAAAGGACAAAGGCAACATGGAGGGCACCTTCCCTCTCTCTAAATGTTATGTTCTTACATTTTGCTTCTGCTGTTAAATGCTGTGCAGAGTCCTTTGGGATTGGAGTGGGTTGAATGAGTGAATGAACAAGCAAGCCTGCATGGACAGGTCAGTTAATTTCTCTTTACTCTTTCAATGTTTGGACCCCTTGAAATAGAATTTCCCCACATTCATTAGAATTACAAACTCCTAATAGGAGTTTGAAATGATAATCTTTCATTTGCATTTCAACAACTTGAGAAATTTGAAAAGAAAGTTGAGAAATGAAAATACTAACAAGATGATTTCAGAAGAAAATTGATAGCTTAAATGGCAATATGAAACAAATGTTAATTTTACTGTTAATGGTTAACAGTAATATTAAATATAGTATTATTATCTGAGATAGCATCAGTGAATTATGGGAAAAATAGGCAAGGTATGTTAGTTTGTATGTGTATGTTTGTATATCTGTGTGAAAGAAAGCCAGCGTGGTACAATGATTAAAGTGCTGAACAAGAAACAGGAAGGGAACAGGTTCTACAGTAGTCTTCCCTTAGATAGGGAAGCCACATTGGTGACTTTGGGTAGTCACTCTCCCTTTCTCAGTTGAGAAGCTGCTGAATATCTATCTAGCACTGGACTAGTTTGGCAGATTATGACTCCATAACTTTTAATTGGATTGATTGGGACTGATAATACATTATATGATACAAACTTAAGAAATGTTGATTTCTTTATTATTACAGTTCTGACCAGCATTACAAAATAAAAAAAAATAGATTGCTAGAAAACCCTTTGCTAAAAATTGTCACAAAACAGTTGAGTAACACAACTAAAATTTATAAAATTATAAAAGTTTTGTTAAGTTCAGTTAATTTGTCACATTTTTAAACCATCCACCTCCCTCTTGGCAACAGTTCAAAAAGTTCACTATTGTCCTCTTCAAGGATGTTTGTCTGATTTCCCAGTCTAACTTTTAACCCTGCAATTTCCTAATTGTCTCTTATCCAAGTATTCAGTAGATCCTACCTTGCATAGCTCTCTAGTAATAAACTAGGTCTGGCAAAATGCTATTACATGTTGTATAATACATATTTTATAAGATAGATTGTATGATAACATCTCAAATATTGTAATGACTGCAAAAAGTAATCTTAAGAAGAGAAAATTAAATTTAAAATTTAAAACAACTTTTTGTTTTGTTTTAGATAAACAAAAGTTATATTATAAATTATTGCTGCTAGTTCAGACATATGTAGATTCTAGCATTTGAAATGTGGACATGACCATGGGGTGGAGGGGCTGTGCACCTTTTTATGACAGTAAGAACTGCTTTAGACGTCATAAAGCACCTTTTCTGAGACCTTTGTAACTTTGTAACTCATTATGTGAGGACTACCTGTACAAGATTAGTAAGCAGCAGTTAACTTTTTCTCTATTTAAAAATACATCAGTTTATAACATCTAACAAAACAAGCCTGACTTTTATTTCATCAAATATATGGAATAATGTCATATAAAATAGCATATCTTATTCAGAAACTGGAGAAATTTGCAAATTCTCAACATGGAAATAATTTCTATTATATAGAATTGTGTGCAAAAAGTCCAATGAATACCATCTTCATAGAAGTCTAAAATGAACATGTCATCTGTCCTAGCTTCTTTACAAATACAGTAATTGATCATGTTATTCTGGTTCAGCTCTACATACTACTGCTTTATTCCTTCCATTCTTATTATAGGTTTAAGTGAATATTCATTTGCTCTTGCTGTCTTTGATAGTTGTAATGATGTCTGCAGTTGAAATCAAAAAAGTCAAGATGGTAGCCATGACTGCATGTTGGAAGCCACAACCCCTTTTTATTTTCTTAGTGATCGTAGCCTTTCATCTTGACTTTTTTTGACACTATCCCTGAGACACACTTAATGGTTGTTCAGTTGTTCATTCAACTTTGATTTTGTGACAGGATGGAAATCATTTTGTCAGAATTGCCTGTGAAGAATGGCTTTTTCAGGTTCACTTAAGTCCTGCTTGGGTCATTGTGATAGCAAGGATCATCTTGCCATTTTATGTTCTCTTGGCCTTCTTTTTGATGGCCTTCCATTGTTCCAATCTTCTCCAGTGATTCTTGCCTTCGCATTATCTGTTCAAAGTACTGAACTTTAGTTTTATTAAGTTTATAGTTCAATTCTTCTTTCCTTTTCTTGAGTTCCGGAAGTCAACATTTGAACCTCTATTTTTCTGAGGGTGCAATTGCATTTTCTGGAATTTGTTCCAGTGTTACAAGTTTCTCCTCAGTTATGTATCTAAAGAAATTATTTGTAAGTCTGATCATACATTTTGATATAATATGGAAGAAGCACTTCTATTGCACAATCAGAGGACTGGAAGAGATTATTTAGGCCATCAAGTCCAAGCTCCTGTTCAATGCAGGAATCCAGATTAAAGTATCACAGCCTATTGGCCATCGAACTTCTGCTTACACAAAAGCCAGCAAAGGACCACCTCCTTTTTAGGTTCTACTTTCCAACTGTTTGACCTTGAGGATATTTTTCCTATCATTCAAACAGAATGTGCCTTCCTATAACCCAAAACAATTACAGTATTTAGAGTCCTGCTCTCAGGCAGTAGTGAGTAAATAGTGTCTGTCTGAAACTCTTTCATCATTTGAGAAACACTGTCACATTCCCTCTCAACTGTCTCTTCTCAGGATTAAATGTATTGTACCAAATTTTCCAAAGGGACTCAAGTGCCACATCCCTTGTGAAATTAGATATGCCAAAAATTGTTACTGTTAATTGTTTCAGGTATCACTGCACTACCTTAATTCTACCTGTGCACTCTTAAGTGAAAATAAACTGTCTGAATTACTTTGTTCAGGACCAGATTGCAACTGTCCTTTGTATGTGCAGCTTTCATATCCAAGCTTCTTTTTTCGTGTTTATTCCAGCATCACGTGGGATTGTTTTCTCTGCAGTATTTAAATACCTTCCGTCACAATCAGCCTGTGCATCGGGAGCCAGCAGCTGTCCCTGTTTCTGGCACAGATTTTAGGAAGAAGCTGACATCTCCAGTGTAGGTCAGAAGCAGACTTTTTCCCCTCGGTAATTCATAATTCAAAGGAATGAGACAGAAAAAGTTTCCAATAGTAAAAAGGAGACATTCCCTTTCTTGGAGTGGGACTTTAGATATTTAACATGGAAATGAGACTTATTTTATGTATGTTTTTAGTCATACTTTGATAAGAATCACTGCTGAACTGTTTTAGCGGTTGTTCTGTTCCACCTCCGGCAAACCCGGAGAGAGAAGCAACGATTACGTCCAGCTTGCGCGCCAGGCTTTTCAAGAAGCGGTCAGGGATAAACGCAGGCCGCGTCCCGTCCCCGACCGGCCGGACGCCGCCTTTCCCTCACCCGAGGCAGGCTTCGCCGCGCGCCGCAGAGGCTTCCACGCGCATGCGCTAAAGCTCCTGCCGAACGCGGAGCAACCACGGAACGGACAGCTCCGCCCAGGCCGATGTCCTAATATGGGAAGTAACCCCTCGGGGTGACGTCATGGGCTCGCTGCGCTCTAATGTGGGGCGGGTTTTCCGCTGAGTGACGGCTGCCTGGCAGTCAGTCGGGAAAGAGCCTGCCAGGAGCTTTTGACAGCTTCGTTGCAGAAGTCAGCCGGGGGAGGAAATGAGGGGCCTGCAAATTGAAGAGATACGGCTGCGGGAATCTCGAATAGAGGTACCCCCGCGAAGGCTGAAAAGGAAAAAAAATCACAGCGCCTGACAATAGGAGGAAGCCTGCAGTCTGAGCTGTAGTGGGATGTTTTCCCATAAGAACTCTTCTATTTTTAAATCTCACTCCTTGCTACAGCTGTACGATGAACATAAAAAGCCAGGGAATGCATCAAGCAAGCTAGGCAGCTTTAAGGCTATAGTCGTCCCAGGCTGAACAAAGTCTCTGAAAGCAAGAGGATTTCTAAGGGGACCTTGGGATTAAAGGGCATTCTCTTGTAAAGTGGATTCCTTCCATCACCAAGAGGAAAGTTAAATACAACAGGCTCAGAGTTTATTTTTTAAAAGACATCCTATTTTATTTTGATAGTTTCAAATCTTGATCAGCTTCAGATAGAGAGACTCCTACTTTTACAAACATTGATTTGCATCCATTTCTTTTGCCCCCAAGAAATGCATGTCTGATCAGTTTGTAAAGAAGAAATAGTATATTTAGTCAAGAGCCCAAAAACAAATCTTGATTTAGTGTTAAATGCTTTTATAGACCAACATCTACATCAGCTGCAGAAAACTTATATGGTAATTTGTACACTACAATGCAGTCACAGCCATATTAAGTAAAGTCGCTGTAGCTTATGAGATTTGCTTTCTGGTGTATTTAGGATCACAACCTTTTATTTGAGAATAATATTATTTGGATTCAGTGGAATTATTTCTAAGTAAATTTGTAGAAGATTGTGCTGTAAGTCTTTAAGTTACCAGAGGAGCTTAAGGCTTGGTCTTTACAGCATACAATACTGAGCCACACATTAGCCAAGTGCATTTTAGCCTACCATGTTGTGTGAAACCAGCTGATGTGTACACATAGTTAGTTTATGAGTCAATGTATTCCAAATCCAGAAAAGTAGATTAATTAACACTGAGTAGGGCTATCTTACAAACACTACCATGCTTTTATTGCAACAAGATAGTCAAATTGTTACTTTTCTAAATATCTTTATTTAAAAAAAAATACATGTCAGAATATTTTGATAGTTTTTTAATGAAGAATAGAGCATCTCTGAAGCAGGGACACAATGAAAGACAAAAGTCTTTATTATTCCCCAACATTAAACTCTTGACTAAAGGTTGGTGTGCTTGTCCTGTTATTGCCTCCAGATCATTTGAAGCATCATCCACAGCAAGATATAGATGAGACCTGCTATCTTCCTGAGTTGGGAGTCCTATTATCATCTTTCCATATAGTACTCCCAAAGTGCCTCAAGCATATTTGTAACATGAATGAGGGAATTTATAAATCCTTTATTCCCACACAGATTAAGCCATACCTTTTACGTTAAATATTAATAAATAAAGTAAATAAAATAAACAAAATTAAATATTGGATATTTGAATATTTTTATTTCAGTATCTTTTGTTAATATTATAGCACAAACTTGTAATGCTCACTTGATTTATCGTTACAATACTCACTTAATGGTAGATTTAATCTTCAGAATTTTTTAATTTTCCTAAGGTTACAATCATAACTAATTGAATATTTGAACTTGAGTTTTATTTATTCAAACTATAATTTCATTAGCTATAGTCTTGACATAAAATATTGATATTAGGATAATCCATGTATTCAATGTCTGTTTGTGTGTTCATATGTATGTATCAGGAATGTTTGAACCCAATCTGACCTTAGGGGCATTCTTCGAAAATCAAATTTTAGTATACTGCAATCCAGTGCCTTATTTTCAAGTGAGCCCAGCTGCTCTGTGAAAAGAAAAAAAGAGAAAAATCTGACATGGCAGAGAGCATCTTGAGAATCTTAAAATAGGGTGGCAAGAAACATCTTATGCGCAGGACATTTATGTTATTTTTACTTTTATTACTGGCATTTCTATGCCAGTCTACCTCAAACAGTTCTGAGCAGTGTATACTAAAAAATAAGGACAGAATAAACAGGAAGCAATATAAAGTACAATGGCAATATCCAACAGGGGCAGTTCTCAATACCCCCAAATGCTCTATCCTGGAGAGGTGCTTTTAACATAGTTAATTAGTTTTCTTACTTCATTGTGATGTGCATTTTTTGGTCTGGGTTTTATAGAGGATAATATGGTTGGTCCAAAGGAGGAGGATTTTTTAAGACATTTTGTTTGTATATGTGTGTGTGTGTGTTTAAAAAAATGTTTTGTCTGCATTATTTCCTGAATATCTCTAGCTTGCTTTCTGTGAAGAATTATTATATTAAATAAGAAATATGAAAAGGAGGAATGTGAAAACTTTTGGATTTCAGGGTTCATGACACTCAGGAAAGTTAGTATATCCCTTGGCATGTCCAGGCTTGATGCACATTTTTAATTTTAGATTATTTTATGAAAAGCTAAATAAATGAGAAGTTGGCATGCTCCAAATAAAGCACTGGCCTTAAGCATCATCTCTATATACCAGAATATCTTTAGGTCCCATATATACTCTGGAGACATACTTAGAAAATTAAAATGGTGATTTGCTGAAGCCAGCTATTTTGTCTGGAAATATTTCCTCATCTAGGAAAAAATCAAAGATAAACTGAGTTTATGAATAGCATTTTGGGTGGATGGAGGGAATCGAAAGAAACAACCTTACTAGTTTGAGAAAAGGAAACTGACCACATCATCTGAGTCATTTTGTGACAATGCCTGTAATATGCTCTCAAAATTAAAAATGTGCCCAATGATTCATAAAGGTTGGGGACCTCTGATCTTTCACAAAGTGTGATCTTTCCATCTGTGGGATATATAGTATATGTATATATGCATATATGTATACCCATCCACACACATATGTTAATGCCTGTAAAAGATGTTGAGCTGAAACCTAAATCTGAGATGGTTGTTTCAAATGTTTCAAGAGTTTTGTTTTAGAATTGATACAAAACATGAAGTCACAAATGTGAACTAAATTTGGCTGTTTGAAACTATATTGCCTAAAATTTGGGGAAATTTGATTTCATGTGAACATTTGTGTGTTGTACTATGCTTTATTTTATAGAGAGGCCCTATACACATGAAAAATATGGTTCAGTGGCATTTAGAAAGACAGATACATATAACTAAATGTCCACCTGCTTAAACAGAAAGACCACTGGAAGATAAAGGGTGAAAATAATACATTTCCTGAATCTGTGTAGAAAAGGGATTATACAAGGCTCAACAAGATCTATCATCACCAGGTCCAGGTACAATGCTTGGGCAGACAAAGGGAGAAACTGACTTGCTTTGTAGAAAGTTGAGCTTTGTACAAAGCCATGCTTTGTAGAAAACAGAGCAGAGAGAGAGAGGAAGAATCTTTTGAGGCAATGAGCTTTCTTATTTTTTATCAGAATCATCATCTCGTAAACCCTTTAGTCCTACCTGGATTTCATAGGGATGCTGACATTTCCTGTATTGGAAAATTTATGGAAAATCTATATAGGGTTCACTTCAGTTTAAACAATATTTGATTATTGATTACTAAACAATATTTGATTATTTTATTCTTCCTGGAAGAATTCCTGCTGGAGTTAGCTTTGAACCAATTTGTTTTCCTTCTTTTTATTAATGAACAATCTCCTTGAGGCGAATGCTCTTTCTTGTTTGCTTAGTAATGGAGTCAGCTCAAATCTCTTCTTTCCAGTACAGTATTCTTAAGATTCTGGGTGTTTGTTTAGAGAGCTACCATCTCCCTTGATCTGTGTGACCAAATGTACAGATTTACATTTTAGTATTGCTAATGCTGCTGAGATTGTTAAAGGTAGACTACTAGTATACTGTTAATTTGGTTGGCTTATGAGGCTTTAATGAGCATTTGCTGTAGTGAATTCATCCTTGAGAAAGAGTGGACTGCCCTCTCCCCAAATGGTGTTGTGTCTTCAGCCTCCTTTCTTATGGAAGATTATTAGAAAGAAAGTCATACTGCAGGTTCAGAGAACCCTGGAAGGAGTGGACAATCTAGAATCTTCCAGTTGAGTTTCAGGCCTGAGAATGGGATCAAAATGGCATTGACTGTGCAAGACAGGGGGGCCCGGCATAATGCAGTCCATGGGGTCGCAAAGAGTCGGACACAACTGCGCAACTGAACAACAACGTACTTGTGGATTATCTCTGGCAAGGTGGGATTTGTGTGATGTAGCTCTTCTTGATTTCAATAGTTTAGAATATGTACTGTTGACTGGACCAGCTCGGAGAGTTAGGACACAGCGTTGCAATGTTCTAGACTTTCTCCAGGGCCAGTTCCATTCAGTGTTGATAGGTGTGGAGAGATCTGGCCAAGATCTGTCCTCCGTGAGATCTCTGTTCTATTTCTGCTCCTGTTTAATATCAACATGAAGCCTCAGCTTTCTCTGTTTTCTTCCTAAAGGGCTAGTTATAGCAGCAATGTGTTGGTGGTCTATCAGAAGCTCACAATATCGAAGATAAACATCGAAGACAGGCTGGTAGTGTATAACCAATTGTTTTGCTAATCACATGCTTCATATGCAAAATCAGGACAGCACCATTTGGCAGGGAGTCAAAAATGCAATATAGGCAGGATAGAGACTAACAATAAAAGCTGCAGATTTATTACCAATATGGGTTCTGCTGACTTATGGAAGGTGCACAGCACCTTAACTCAGCAGTGGAGAAAAGCCCTAAGATTTGTGATGTTTATGATGACATCAAGCAAGGGCCATTTAGAGAGTGACGTAAGTACTCATGTGGAAGTTTGGAAAATGAAAATGGTGTCCTAAATTCTGTACTTATACCATTATAGCTGTGGTTTAGCTAGTAACAGATAAATACAAAGATTAGATTGGAAGATTAGTGTTTTTAAAAAAATCTACATTGCTTAAATAGCAGTGCCTCATTCAACAGTTTTCTTCTTTGGTTGATAGACTTTATTGCTTGGATTGCTTTGGCTCAGAACAGGAAAAGCTGGAAAACTCAACGTATGCATAATAAATCTGAAAGAAGTAAACAATAGCCAAAATAGATCTCTACCTCTTTTTATTTCTGCAGAGTTCAGTTCTCTGAATGTGATTTTAGATTCAATAGGCTCTATACTGAATTACTAATTCTCTAAGGAAGGACTGGATTCTAATTTGCCTCATTTAGCAACTAAGCATTTGGCAATCTTGCCAACATTCTCAGCCCAAATTGAACACAGAAGCTATTATGTGTCTGTAGGGCATTCCTTTGATCTGCCAACCAGGGCTCTGAATCTCAAAATGCATAGGAAAAGAGAAGGGAAGCATCACATGGCATTATTAAATGTCTTCTGAAACAGAGTTTGACACCATTTTTAAGTTTGCAAAGCAGAGTTAATGATGTGGTGACTGGAATGATAATCTGGAGAGCGTGAAGAAAAACAAAACTAAATAAGCAGATGGGTTTCCTTGTTTTGTAAATGAGATGAAAGCTGCTTTGAAAACTCCTTCTTTGTAATCCAGAAGTTGTAATTTCCAGGTCCCGAAACTCCACCCCCATCCACTTGGTACTGGCTCATCTAGAATATTTGTATACAGAACGTGGGCAGTATCAGATGGAAGACTGCGTTGAGACTGAGAACCTGTAAGACTGGAAACTTCCTTCTGAGTTAGTGTAGTGTGTTCTCTGTCTATCTGTACCTAAAAGGAAAAGCCTTAAGATGGACATTAAAAAAATTAAAAACAGCTCTTTGGCATGTAGCTGAAAAACACTGGATCAGGAATATTGGTTAACTCGGTCCAAAACCACATATATTTTATGAAGCTTGTTATAATCCAGTTAATTATTTCAGTTTAACATACCTTATAGGATTGCGGTGTAGCTAAAATACAATAATGGTAGTGTATGCGCTCCGAAGGAGAACTCCATATAATGAAGAATCGAAACAGAGCCAGCAGATGGAACCATTCTCTGTGACTCCATATGACACCATCAAAGGAAACACAGGAAAAGGGTGGGACTATAAAACCTGACTTTTATCCGGCTTTTTATTATTGGTCATCAGGGCAGGAATCCAAATAGTTTAATTAAAAGTTGTGCGGTTCACAAGGAACTTGTTTTATGTGAGAAGATTAAAATGAATACATGGTTTGCATAAGATGAACCATCTTGTGACTCTTGTTACTATTTTAAAAAAAAAGTGGCATCAAAGAGTCATGTTTGAGAACATTTGGGGTATTTCTAAAAATGTATTGTCATGGCATGGAGACTGGCACAGCACAATAATGATGTCATTGCTGGGAATGTATTTATTTAAATCATATATAACTAGAATTTTGACACAAATAATCCTAGGACTTTCCCATCAAAATTATAATCAAGTCTGGACCTGCTTAGGGTTTTGTTTTGTTTCTGAGATCAGCCAAGCCTGGCCAGATATTGCCATCTGAATATAAATTATCAATATTTTTTTTCTTTCTATAAGGGTCATGCATTCTATATACAGATACCATTAAAACAGTTTTTTTATAAGCAGAAAAGCCGGGAATGAGAATATTAATCTTGCAGGGGGGTTTTCTTATCTTACTGAATATCTTATCTATTCTAAGGATCCTGCAGTATATGACTGATATGTTATCATTAATATTCATGTGCTATTAAAGAATTTTTATTATCAGGTGCTAATAAGTTTTACTACAAATGATAAGCAAATGTAAATTGCAGTTATGAATCCGCTGAAAATTAATGTCTAGTGTGTTTGCCTTTATTTCCCATACTATTTCCCTTACTATTTTTATCAGATAATCACAAAAATATAAGATTTCTGCACGTAAAGGCAGCTAATGCTGAACCCCATTAGAAAATCTAACCAAGTGGAAGGAAAAATAGGTAAAAGTAGATTCTTTTAAAGGACAAAAATGGTAGGGACCTAACAGAAGCTGAAGAGATTAAGAAGAGATGGCAGGAATACACAGAAGAGCTC
>JANHZU010004016.1:83463-102287 GCA_032468055.1 Acrochordus granulatus
CAACCTGTGTAGTTTTTCACCTCCAGTCATGTAGGGTTTGATATGCTGAAGGAAACTTCACACATCTGTTAAGAGACTGAGGTCTTGTCTCTCATGCCTCAATCATTTCTTGTGCCATCTTGTTGTCCATTCATTCAAGAATTGTTAGGATGCTGCTGCTGAGATATTTAAAGTTCTTAACAAACGTAGAATTATGCAACACCAAACAGGGAGTCAGCTAGGGTTCCATTTGAATAACAAGATGCAGTTAATTGCAAAGAAAAGGAGAAAATTGTCTTTCAAATATTCTGGTTGAAAGCGATCAAGAACAAGCATGGAAACCTCTGGCTACTGAACTGGATGCGATTTGCAAAGCCTCTCCTTTCCCTTTCCCCTCTCCTCATGCAATAATTAAACTTCCAAAATGGCTTTCTACTGAAGTCACTGAGAAGCTCTTAAAACATCACATGGAAGAAGCTGCTTTGAGAGTCTAGACCTGGGGGAAAAAAATTACATTTTCCTAAGGAGCACAAGCTCCCCCATTAAGCTTTCTGTGCAATAATAAGGCTTGAATACAGTAAAGCCTCCTCATGAAGGGAATGGAGTTCTTTTTCTTGTCCAGTTGTTGCACTGAGGGAAGCCATGCAATTTTTTGTCTTTCTGAATGAATGTGCATTTGGTCTGAATATTAGAATATGTCTATGTGTATTCAGAAGGTAACATATCAGTTACTATGTTTGATGTGTGAGAATATGTATATATAAAAGAGAAGATCTTGCACCCAGTCACAGTTCAGATCAGACCACTTTTTCTTAGTGGGGAAAAGGGCATGTGCATTAGAAGTTAGGCTGAAATAAAGCTCCGCACTTTTGGTATAAAGCTGTAAAATACAGTGGAACCTCTCAAGATGAGCATCTTGCAAGCTGAGATTTTCGCAAGCCAAGCAAAATTTTTTAATAACTCTTATTCCACTTGACAAGTGGCAACTCTCAAGACGAGCAAGCTTCGCGTGATACCTTACGCGTCATCAGTCAGCGCGCTCTGTATTTCCTGTTCAGGCAACAACCGCGTGAGAGTTCTGCCGAAGCTGCCACCTGCAGCTTACTACATTACTGTCCGTGTGCTGTACTATGACACGTTGCTGAGGGAAAAGGCCCTTTTGCCTCAAGTGGTGGCAGCAGCAGATCCTCCAAGCCAGCAGCCGGCCTAGCAGCAGCCAAGGCCAGAATCTGCCTTGAAGCAGATCCGTAAGTGCTGGTTAGTTTGCTCTATTTTTGCTTTATATTGTGTGTTAATCATTGTTACTTATTTCAGATGTTAGGGACAATCATTTCTACATCAAATTTTCAAATTTCCGAAATTGAAAATGATTTTTTGGTGAATATTTTGGGGGGCATGGAACGGATCGTATGACTTTCCATTGTTTCCTATGGGAAACCTCATTTCACTTTAAGAGCATTTTGCACAAAGAGCGTTCTTCTGGAACGGATTAGTCTCATCTTGTAAGGCTCTACTGTAATGTTTTCAGATTTGGCAACTTTAAGACATGTGGACTTCAGATCACAGACTTCCCTACCCAGCATGGGGATTTCCCAGCCAGAATTCTGGGAAATGAAGTCCACAGATCTTAAAATTGTCACATTAGGAGTTGATTCAGATTTGTTAGCAATGCAGTCATTGGCAGCTCCACAGACCCAATAAAGATCTTCTTGGCAACAGTCTGGAAGTTATATTCTGAACCAACTGTGGTCCTGAACAATCTTCATAGACCGATGCAGAGTTCTGGTCGTAATAGTTCAGCCTACACAAATTCATTCTGGGACACAGCTGCAATTTATCCTTCTAAGAGCAGAATTAAGCCTAAAGAAGATCTTTAAGAAGTGCTTCTAAAACAAGCTAATCACCCGTGTTCAGATTGGTTTACCTAGGTAGACAAGAAACACTTATGTTTCATTAGGATTAAGCTTCAGTTTCTTAACTCACTAATAGTCATCACAATATTCAAGCACTGATTTTGAATGTTCACACCTTCTCCAGCATCTGGTGATAAAAGGAATAGGCCATTTCCCTGTTATTGAGTTAAAGCACCATCCAGCCCATGTTTTCCAGATTTACAAGTGCCATTCATTATAAGTACATTGATTGGTTTTCTTCCCTGGCTTTGCTGCTGTTCCCCTTCAGCATGTCTCCAGCCAATGAACATTTACCAGTTGGGACTCTAAAACATGAATAGAGCATTATTGTCCAATTCCACAAGTTTGGGAGTTTACCTTTACCTGACATTCTTCCCGCATCTTATTTGAGTATCTTTCAAGTTAAAAAAAATAAAAAAATGAAGAAATATTAGATGCTTATAAATCTGCATCGAAGAAAATGTTTAAACTAACAACTGCACAAATAATATTTCAGATGCTATAACTAAATACATGCAGGAAACCACTGAATAGAAATACAGAGACACTACGAGCATACAAGATGTCCATGGGCAAATATTCAAAACACTGTATCTCCTCCTTCCTGGATGTTTCTTTCTATATAACTCTTTTGGGTGGTAAACATGCTATGCAGTTTTTGGATTTTTTTTAACCTACAACTGGTGTCCCCACCCCCATGCAGTGCCTTTCTGCAACATATAATTTGTATACTGGATGCTGGTAGCCTTGTAAACACAGCCCCAGAAAGGAGGGGCAACAACTTCAGCCCTGAATATACAACATGGTAGGTCCTGTGCAGTTGGTTAACTGAAACTGACAAGCCAATTAGGCAACCCCTTTATATGTTTGAGATTATAATACAGGCAAATAATCAGCAAAAGCCCAATTCAGTGTCTCTCATTTTGTTTGAGACATTGTGATGAGGGAAATGCTGAGTGCTAAATCTGCCCTGACACATATTTCAGACTTGCAAATTAATTTCCTTTTATTAATTCTAACTTGGAATCAAGTTAGATGCTGCATCTAGGAATTTATGAAGATTGTGCTTCTCTTATTGTGGTCACTCCCTTTTAGTTTGTTCATTATGAAGAAACTAGCTTTATCCTTGGAAGCCTGAACCTGTCACTAGTCTCTCATGTGAAGATGTAAAAAAATATCTGTAGATTTAAAAAAAGTAATACTGTAGTAACAATGTGGGTTTTTTCTTTCTTTTTTCCTTCTTAGTGTTTTTCCTGCAAGTAAATAGTGGTAGTTAGGTCTAAGTGATTGTGAGATGAATGTCCACTTCGAAGTGGTTTCTGATTATGATTTTGGGATTGAAACATTCTTATTTACTCTGATTAGGGAACCAAGCTGAAATCTAAACAGGAAGTAGATCTCTCTTTGGGGTGTGATAGTTCCCTTAGCAGCATCTGGTATCATTGACCATTTGATTCTTTTTCACTGCTTTGCCAAGTTGGGCTTGGAAGAGTGCTAGCTGATGCTGGTTTTGATTTTATTGTTTTTCCCCCAGGCTAATATGCCATCTCAAATAGCAACTGACTTTGAGAGGCTTTCATTTTCATTTCAGTAATTGAATTAAAGAGCCAGTTTGTATAGTAATTGAGACACCAGGCAAGAAACCAGGGGACTATGAATTTGCTCCCACCTTGGACATAAAGTCAATTGGCTGACTTTGGGCAATATAGTACCTGTCTCTCAACTCTAGTAAGAAAGCAATGGCAAGCCACTTCAAAAACACCATACCAAGAAAACTGCAAGGACAAGTCCAGGCAGTTGTCACTAGTTAAAACTAATTTGAGGGCATTTAAAAAAATATTAAAAAATACAGCCATTCTTTGTTACCTCCAATTTAAGGAACAAAGAATGACCCAGTAACAATAATTGAGCTTCTTTGGGAAAAGAAGTCAGTATAATGGGATGGATGTATTTCTTACGCTGAAATCAGCTTATTGTGTTCTGTAACCCCAACAATTGTGATTTATTCAACAAATCATAACTAAATAAATCATACTTTAATGCAATGTGTGAACCCAACCAATAGGGATAGAAACTTTTGTCAGCAAGCAAAAATTGCTTAAAACTGTTCTTGTAAATATTCAGTCACAGATATTGTTCCATCAATCCCTGCTCTTCAATCTCTAAGAATACCGTGGTGCAACTAGGATCCAACATGTAAGAGCAGCTGTTCTTAAGAAATTATTTTGTCAATTACATGAATCAATCTAGAGATCCCTGAATGTTGATTAGATTGCCAATTATGACATCAGAAATTGTTTCCCCAAATTGTCAAAAGTTAAGAGCCATAGAATCCTTAAGTTTAATTTCGAACTTCAGCAATTCCAGGTTCCATTTTTAACATGCATCTTTAGAAAACAATGTACAAATTGTAGGCTATTTGTCATTAATACTCAAAGAGACTTTTTAGCTAGAATCTGGATGAAATAGGTTGAAGAGCCCAGCTATATGTTATATTATAAATTTAACAGGAAATCAACCCTGACTAGTAATTGGAAAGATAAATACTGAAGCTGAAGCTCATATACTTTGGCCACATAACGCAAAGAGAGGACTCATTGGAAAAGACTGTGATGCTGGGAAGGATTGAAGGCAAAAGGAGAAGGGATGGCACAGGATGAGATAGTTAGATAGCATCATAGATGTGATGGGCATAGATCTGGGCAGACTCCAGGAGGCAGTGCAGGACAGGGAGGTTGTGAAGAGTTGGGCATGACTGCGCGACTGACCAACAACATCAGGATAGAAGGAATAATCTGGATTGAGACTGTGATTTGTGGAAGATACAAATTTATCCCTTTTCTCATACAATCCTGATAAAGCTTCATTCTACACCCAAAGTTTTTACTTGCTGTGGAAGAGAAGCTGCTATAGCATCAGCCTATTTGCTTAGTTTGCTGAGAAGCTGGGAACAATAAAGTGCATGAAATTGTGGCTAAATTGCAAAAAATGGAAGACTGGCTTAAAGCTAACTTAATATGCAGGGGCAATTTTCAAAGAATTTCCCCTCTATGTCACTTCCAAGGTAATCGAAGCTAATAGAGGGGAGAAATTAATTTACAAAGGTTCTCTCCCATATATTTCCTTATGTAGGTGATGACTAAAAATGGAACCCTCTTTGATATAGCATCATCTTTAGAATTCTTTCTTCAGAAAAGCTGCATTGTTATTCTTGCAGTACCTGGAAGAGATATGGTTTATTTTCTCAGGCAATTAATATTTGCATGCTGTTTGAATTTGTGTTTTTTAATTCCCTGCTTTACATTATTTTATTTTTATTATACAATATGGAGCTGAAAGTGTAACATATAAAGTCTTTTAAGAAGAAGGAGAAAAAAAATGCTATTACTAATGGTAACAATGGCAAAGCAAGTTTATTTCTCCCTTGCCATTATAGTTAATTTAGGATCACTTAGCAGATCTTTTTCAACGTGTACAGAGGCCTGATCCAATCTGGCAAAGAGGATGACATGGTAAATCCCTTGGAGTCCTCCTGACATTGATTTGCTGGCTGTTTTACAAATAAAATTGCTTGTGTGGGTGTTGCACCAAAATTCAGATCAGAATCAGTATCAGTTTATCACTGGGCTTCCATCTTGTCAGATTGTGTACATGTTTGGAGCTGGTGCAAGACGTGGATATGTTCAGGGTTCTTTGAGACGTAATATGTTGTATATGCTTTTTTATGTAAGTTAGATGCAAAATCTGGGCTATAAAGTTGATAAATTGCTGATAGTAAAGAAGATTCCAAGTATTAAGAGGCCTGAAAAATCATCTGAAATGCTATTTCTTGACATATCTTAGGTTAATAATTCACTTTTTTCAGATTTTCTTGATCAAAATATTTGAGTCGAAGATGAAAAATCAGGTGCATGTTTCTTGGATAAAAGTCTGTTTTTTAAAACCTTTTTCAATCTGTTTTTCAACCTACCTCTAGGAACAGAAACTACCATATTTGGTCCTAATGATCCAAGCCTTAGAAAAAAAGGGAGTGTGTGTAGTATTATGAATATTCTGAACCTCTACCAGATGAGAATATTAAAAGGGAGTAGTTTTTAATACCTTCTCCTATTTTTTCATTTTGGGCCATTTAGTCCAGTTGTTCAATTTTAAATTCTGAATTTTATTATAGACCCATAACTTTACCCCAAAGTCAGGATTATTTTTACCACCAGGTTTGTTAAATCTGTAGCAGATAATACATATAATTTATGTTTCTCAGTTGATAATAATTCCCTATATTGTAGAATATGGAGCTTTGTTAATTATCTGAACAAATCCATTTAAAAAGGGATAAATGCAGGAACATATTTTATTCTACACAATTTTGCTCTATTACAAGAAATATCAATAGAAAGCTGGGAGGATTCTGATTTATACCATGACAGCACTTTGAGGATTGTGCTGGATTTATCCCTATAATTTTCCAACAATTTCTTTGATAATGCTTTTTATGACTTATCTGCATAACAACCATTCAGAGTCACTGGGAGTTGGACAGAATATAAATTTAACAAACAACTCAATGAACACCAAAACTCTGAAATCCCTCTTCTCTCAATACCATTTTTTGCCATGAACACAACCTACATTTTATGACCATGCTGTGAATGATGTTGTCAGGAGCTGGAATCTGCCAGTAACCATTGGCCATTTGAGACTGTTGTGGGCATACTGCCTCCCCTCAAATCACTGTGATCTTCTTCAATGGCTATTTCATGTTCAATGCAGAAGAGAGTAGAGCCTTGGCTTCTGCAGAGATATTTACCTGTGAAATGTTTGTCTAGTGCACTGGAGAGCACTAGTCAGGTGTTAACACAAGCACCTTATACCTAGCAATATATATACCTGTTTCTTAAATATGAGAGTCCCTTGGACTGCAAGGAGATCCAACAGGTCAATTCTAAAGGAAATGAATCCTGACTGTTCATTGGAAAGAGAGACTGAAGCTGAAGCTCAAATACTTTGGCCACCTAATACAAAGAGAGGACTTTTCATTGGAAAAGACACCAATGCTGGGAAAGACTGAAGGCAAAAGGAAAAGGGGACGGCAGAGGATGAGATAGTTAGGCAGCTTTTAGATCTAAACCATGAAGTAGAATTAGTGAAGTGTTTCAAACCATTAATACAACAGGAATCTACCCTTCCTAATGGTCCTTCACAAGGCTTTACAGTTTAACTAGTTTCTCAGCTGCTGCATGGCAATATGTACCTGAGTAATAAAGAGGCAGAACCACACAGATGCCATCAGAACTTGGAGTTGGTCTTGATTCATATTTCACAGATCTCAACTTGGCTCCTTTAGAAAACAGGTTTTACACATAGCCATTGCCTTGTCTTTCTCATTTTTTAAGAACTGAGCCCAATTATCTACATGGCTTTCATAGTTTAGAAAAATCAAGAATGTCTGATGTATAATTGACAATTGAGGATACAGAAAATAAACTACCAAACTCTGAAACCATTATTGAAAACATGTGAATAGCAAAAACAAATGGAATGCAGGTATTCTTAAATGCTTACTAGAAAATGTGTTACTAGAAAAACAAAGAATAGACTGTGTACTAACATGTTAGTGACTGTAGATGATGTGGTAAAATGCTCCTTTTTAAATTCTTCTCTGCATTTCAGAACTTTTCAAAAACAAAGTTCTTTTATCATTTATCAAATATGTCTGTCACAATCATTTTATTGGCTCCTTCCACTGATGAGTGACCAAGTTTATGATTAGCCTTTGCTCTGAGATAGTTCATTGACTTGTGTTTAATATTCATGACCGCCCCGTCGCAGACTTGTACCGAGATGTGAGGGCCTTACAGTGGGACCACGGGTAGGGCGCTGAGAGGAATTCAGCAGCGGAGAACATGGAGGATGGTGGCGGAGCGAACGTCTCCTCCCTGGACCGGTACTAACGGTAGGAGTAAGTGACCGTTGGCCTGACAGTTGGGGCTGCTCGCGGCTGGCTGTTGGCCATCGAATCGGGCCACGCGATCTCCCGACATTTGTACCAGCTCTCGCTAGGCGGAGGGAGGACGGCCAGGGGAATCCCTCTCTTCCTCTCTCACTTACTCACTCCGCGCCTGGGGCGCGCGCAGCGTGTCTTTTGTGTTTGTACACACAGGGGCGGCCTCGGGAAACCGAGAGTGGGTGGGGAGGAAAGCGGGTGGGCGTGGCCCCCCCTTCCCTCCATTGTGTGCCATTGGCGGCCTGTGGGGAGGAGGCGTTGCCTGGGCGGTCGAGGGGCGTAGCTAAGCTGCGGAGTCGGCCTTCGAGAGTCAGCCATCTTTCAATTGTACTCTCATCCGCCGTCGCCCGCAGCAGCTGCAGCTCCTCCTCCTCGCTTGCCTGCTCGGCAACCGCGCTCAGCGTAAGCGGACGGGGGTAAGTCTTCAGCCTCCTTGACGGGACCCCCCCAGATCCCCGCTCGGCCCGGGACCCCTCCTAGCCGGCCCAGGCTTCCCTGGCAAACTTCTGGGGCTGGAACCGCTGTGGGGGGACAGGGGAGCAGCTTTCTCTCCGCCTTCCCGGGCACGGCGGAGGAGCTCGGGCTGCTCTTTCTCTTAGACCCCCAGCCCCCTTGGCTTGGTCGCGGCCCCCGTCTTTTGCCCTCTCCCTCCCCCAGATCTTCACCGTCTTTCTCTCCGCGCCCTCGCCGACCGCCTGGCCCCACCGCCGCCCTGGAGGGGAGCCGGGAAGCGGCTGCAAACGGGAGCCCGTCGCCAGCCCCGGGAAACTCCTCGCCTGCCTTCCCCTCTTCCCCACAGTTGTTGCTCCACCATCTTGTCTCTTTTCTCTGGTCACCGACCATATTTTTTCCTATTGCATAAAAACAATTAAGAGGGAAGAAACGTACCTAGGAAATCCTCCGCACCGACGAGGTTTGGGGGTTTCAGCGCCCAAACTTTTCCTCCTCCCCCTAGCCTGCCGGATCCCACGCACTTTGAAGCGTTTGCGGGGTTTTGAGAAGGGATTGTGATGCTGCTGCTGGATTTCATCCCCCCCCCGCAAGGGGAATAGGGCCGCGCTCGGCGATTGTTTCCATTTTGTTGGGCTGAGTTTGCCAGCGAGAGGCGCTTGGGAGCGAGGCAGCCGCTGGACGGGCGCTTCGCGGGCAGAGCAGCGCCGAAGAGGCAGCCCCCGAAAGTTCGCGCGGCCGCTCCGGCTCTGCCTCCGCCTGGGCTTCTCCCTTTGTGGAGGGCTCTGGCGGCAGGCGGAGTCTGTCGGTTCCCCTTCGCCGCGCGCCGCCGGGCAGCGGGGCTTCTTCGCGGCGGCCGGCCCGCGCTTTCCCCGCTCGCCGCCCCGACTCACCGCGGACGCCCGCCCGGCTCGTGCTCTGCTCGAGCGGCCCCGTTAGTTGCGCGTCCCCCGCCGTCTTCTGCAATTAGGGACACTTTTGCCGCCGCGACGGGGAGGGGACCCGGAGTGCCGCGGCGGCGGCGGGTTGGGAGCGCCGTCGCTGCGTCGCCCTCCGAGCCCGAGCGCTGGGAAGGGGCTGCGTTGTGGTCATCTGCGGAAACGTCAGGCGGGTATCTTTGTCGCTTAAATACAATTACAGCGCGAGCACCCCACCGACATTTTATCGGGGGAAGGCTTTCCCTACGTGCAAGCTGCTAGCTGGAGCGTCACGCAGGCTGCAGAAGTCTACTCTTCGGGTTGGCCTCGGAGATGTGGATCTGCGCGGGTCTAATTATTTTTAAGGTTCCGGGAATTCCTTGCGTCCGAGGGATGTATTTTTGTGTGCGAAAAACAAAACAAATCTGCATTTTCGGTAGATGTTTTTCGAGCCGCTGCCTTGTTATAGTGTGGTGATCGCGTGGGTGATTTCTTGCCGATAGGTATAAGGAAGAGAAGTTCGCGGGAAGATGGCTCGTACCAAGCAAACTGCCCGCAAATCCACCGGGGGGAAGGCGCCCAGGAAGCAACTGGCGACAAAAGCCGCTCGCAAGAGTGCGCCCTCTACCGGCGGGGTCAAGAAACCTCATCGCTACAGGTACAGAAATTACCGGAAGAAAGTATTGCGACGGGATCGCCCGTTACGACGCGAAAATGTTTATCGTAGCGCAACTTCTTGCTTTGGGGAAAATTCGCTCTTTCCTTTTTCTTGTGTCGAATCAAGATTATTTCAGCAAGGTCGTCGTTGCTGTATTTTTTTACTGCAAAACATTTACAGTATATCCGAATCAAAATATTTTCAGCGGAACGTCTGTGAATAGTAGAATGACTAGAATAGTAATAAACCGTTTTTATCAATTAAATCAAATTTAAAGCAGAATCGGAAAAGTGTTAATTTTAATGTTAAAAATTAAATGTTGCTTGATTTACAGGATGCCATTATAAAGCTTGATAATTATAAGGATTAAGTAATACTTGATTTATTTGTTTCAAACAATATTGGAGATTTTTCATTTACGGTGTTAACATTACCGTAGTTAGCTCTTCAGTTGTTATTGTATAAATGGTAGACTTTATACAGTGTGCCACTAGAGGGCAGTATCTGATCCAGAATAAGAGGTAAATAGGTTTTGTATTTAAATATTTTTTTTTAAAACAAAAGAAATAGCAACTGACATAACTTGTTGGTACTTTAGAAGTCACTGATTTTATTAGCAACCTCTGTGGTAAGTTACTTAATTTCTTACCAACTTATAGGAATTTGAGAAAACAAAATAGATGTGAAGTACTGCAGCTGGATCTTCCCCAATGTTCTGTTTTTAATTTAAGTCTATTTAAGTTTTCCTTGAAAGCTTACATCATTCACATAAATTAGTTTTGCACAGTATGCATTTCTGTGAATATACATCTTAAAAGAAGAATGATTAAGCATTTGGTTTTATATGTTTGTTTTTAAGATTGGAAGGGAAATGCTTAATTTTGTTTTGTTTTTATTCAAAGGCCAGGTACTGTAGCCCTTCGTGAAATAAGACGTTATCAGAAATCAACTGAACTTCTGATCCGCAAACTTCCATTTCAGCGCCTGGTGCGTGAAATTGCCCAGGACTTCAAAACAGATCTGCGTTTCCAGAGCGCAGCTATTGGTGCTTTGCAGGTAAAAATGTGTTATTTTAAGTTAACCTTCCAAAACACAAATATCCCTTGGTTGAATTGATGTTGTGTGTTATAATTTATACTAAGAAATAAGTTATTGTATTTCTCAAAACTGAAAGTATTACAGTTTCCCTCTATGAAAGATTTTCCATATTTCAGAAAATATGCATTTTTCATATGGGTCTTTAATCTGGCTTTCAGAAATTACAGTATTGCATCTGGCTCTAAAAAAAATCCAACTTACTTAGTGGTAGTACTTGGGGGGGGATGTAGATTTGCCAACAGAAATTTGCCAAGCTCTTTTCTAGAGTGCAGCCATTGACAATACTGTGCTGTTGGTACGTGAGAGGGCATGTGATTGGTTGCTTCCATGCAGTCATCTTATTGGTTGAACTGTTTCTATGGTCAGTCAAAATTACATATGATTGGTAGGCTTTAAAAGTAAGGATCTATGTAGTTGTAGGTGAGCTGATAACTGCCACTGTTTAATTTCTTTAAAAATAGTGTCCTTCCTTAGCAGAATCTCCGAAGTTAAAATCTAGGGATTGTTGGACTTCCAACAATCTGTTTCTTCTGTTCCAACGTATTCTAAAGAAATGTGAAGACAGTAGTAATTTGAATATTTTGAGTAGTGAATGTCTTGGGGATAGAATCACATGATTCTACATCAGAAAGGGACCGTTCATTCTTTTTTTCCCATTAGTAAGTATTGATGGGGAGAAAATTATATTGTATTTTAAGCTTCAAAACAGTAGAAGACACACTCTTGCTTTACAATATGTGATTTTTTTAACCTTCTGATATAAACCATTGAAATAAATTCGAATGTGGATGGACCTTGTCAGATCTTAGCCAGATAATTTGTACATTACAGGTGAAGTGCAAGATTTTTTGTCTTGCAGTTGCGAAAAAGTTATGTCTTAAAAATACAAAGTTAAAAGTGCTGTTTTCAGATCTTTTCTAATTGTTCCCTCAGCCTGCATTATGTACTAACTTTATGTGAATGTTCCCTGTATAGTACTGTCAAAGGTAAGGAGGTCTATACACCTTGCCAAAAATAATAACTTTATTACTTTCAACATTTACTTCTCTGCACAAGAATGGGCATTACACTAAGCTAGCAAGACAAGGTTTACTTTTTTACTGTTGTACTTGAAAAGTGTTCTTAAACTGGATGATCTGCACAGCTCTTTTCAAGCTCCTGTATTCAACAGCATATTCTGTTTGATCTGCATGATAAAGTAGCATCTCTTCCTTTCCTAGGCCTGAGGGAACAGAAAAACAAGAAATATCTACTCACCAAAAAGAAAATATCAGCTATCATAAAAAATTGTGCAGACGTAAATCAAAGGTCATTTTTGAGAAATTCCATGAGGCAACTTGCAGAATTCCAACTAAAACCAATTAAAATATTTAATGCCATGATATATTCCTGCCAACCTAGCAGTTCAAAAGCATGCAAAATGCAAGTAGATAAATAGGTACCACCTTTAGTGTTCCGTGCACCTACAGAAGCATCTTTGGACAAATGCTGAAAGAAACAGATGTTAATACCGCCCTCTAGAGTTGGCCATGACTGGCAGGGGAAACCTTTACCTTTTTTAAAATAGGTATCTGGAAGTTGTAACCCATAGTTAACACAGCTGTTACTACAGCCTATTAGTTATATATTGCAGGATATTTGGCACTTTCATTCAAAATATAGAGAATAAATGAACAAAAAAACAGGAATTTGCTTGAGCCGTATGTAGCCAATGGACTCTTATTTATCACAGTGGGTCAATTGCATACACCTGCTTTTAAAATGTGAGATTTCTAGTTATCTGCTTGTCATTGGATAATTCTCTCAATAAGACAATCATTGTGAGATCAAGAATCCAGCATTATGGCTATACATTGTGTATTCCATGGTTTAGCACCAGATTGTACAGAATTTAATTGAAATAAAACTATATTTACCTTGACAAATATTATTTTGCTTTACGCATTTTACAAAGAAAAAATACGTAAATTCTATTTCATTGATGAACAGTGAAAGCTCTTGAGATAATACATTTGGAATGTACTCAGAGTCATCCAGTCCACTTCTATTGCAGGTTCCACCTTAATCTGCATGCAATATTATTGTGCAAAGGGCAAATCAGTATTGTAGTTACAGTTTGAAGGAAGGGGAGAAAAAGAAATATATTAAAATCCAAAGTATCTAACAACTCAAAATATGGCACTCATTTCTACCACTGCTGAAGTGGGGATTAGACTGATTATATTAGTGAGAACAGCATTTTTGGAAATAATTATGAATTGCCTTAGTTGTTCTAAGTGATGGATTGCATCCAGTATGGAGCTATGATTCACTTTGTAAGTTGCAATTAGAGAATGTTATGGGGCATGAAAAAAATACAATATAAGAGCCAAGAAAATCCAAGTATGGAACCAATAAGAGGATTTTTGACAAGAGGTTGAAATTATGAATTAAGATACATAAAATAACTTTTTTCCCATTTTCTTTCTCTTAGCTTGAAAATGCATTTTAGCATAGGGACATAATAGAAACACAAGTACTTGTGGGGATTTAACTAAGGTTCTGGGTGTTTTCATTTTAAATATCTAAACCCTTTTCTTCTCTCAATAGGAAGCAAGTGAGGCCTACCTGGTTGGCCTGTTTGAAGACACCAATCTTTGTGCTATCCATGCCAAACGTGTCACAATCATGCCAAAAGATATTCAGCTAGCACGCCGCATACGTGGAGAGCGTGCTTAAATTCTACTAAGATGGATTTGTCATTCTCAAAACAAATAAAATCTCTTCTTCCTGTTATTGGTAGTAATGAACGTTAGATTTTTTTTTCCCATGGGGTTAAAAGGTACCTAAGTCTATGGTTGCAGATGGAAAAATAGAGGACAGAATCCAGTATTGGCAAGTTATTTTTCATTTTCATTTGTGTGTGGATTTTTAATATAAAGTGGGGACATGTAAAGCATTATTGCTGTCAAAAAAAAACCATTTCATTGAACAAATTTCAACAGTTCAACTTTATAACAATTATAAATATGCCAGTCAGACTTTTCTGGACAATGCCAGCATTTGGGTTTTTTTTTTAAAAAAGTAAATTTCTTATTGATGGCAACTATTTGATGTCTATATCATACAGTAGATTCCATCCACTCATTATACTTTTCTAACTAAGTTGTCCTACATGCAAGTACATGTTTTTAATGTTGTCTGTCTTCTGTGCTGTACCTGTAAGTTTGCTATTAAAATACACGAAATAACATTTGTTTTTTGTCTTAATTTGTAAGTCTTTTACTTTATTATCTAACATAAGTCAGTAGCAATGGATATTTGTTTAAAATAATTTAATATGCTGCATTTATATGAAATTTTAAATATGTATATTGTGGCTCAAATATAGAATTATGAACCTACTAAAATATTTGAGGATGTCTTTTGCACCAGTGTTCATAAAGATTCCAACAAAGATTCAGCTTTATTGAATTGAAATGCAGCTGTTTCTATAGGAGATAATTAGGTGAGTTCCCCAGATTTGTTATGCTTTCAAGTTTTTAGTTCTCAAATAGGTTTGCACAAGTTTTGCACCAAGATATAAACATGGATACCTTTAATGTATAGCCTCTGGTTGAAAATTACATGTGCAGCAGTTATGGCAGGCTTCTATAATCCTTGCCCCTAATCCACTGAGGACAAGGTAATTTTTAATTTCTCAAAAAATTATTTTTTCCAAATTAAGCCTTACCCTGATGTTTTCTGTGTGGAATTGCTCCCATGCAAGTTTTCATTAGATGGATGGGATCACACTTTTTATAAAGAAACTATAGTAACCAAAGTTGTTACCAAGAGTTCAGCAAAAATTCCAATTTATAGAATTGTACATTTTGAAGAAGTATATTTGTCCTGTTTAGCGTGCTGTTTTCTCTCCCAGTTCTGTTCCTTTGTGATTTCTTATCCTTGCAATTCTATTGAAAACCAATATGATTAAATTGACTTACTGAAGTTCTATGTTTGTTCATTCCCTGTGCAAGTTCAATACTGATAATGTGATCAGAGAGAAAGTCAAAATGAGCAATACTGTTTTGAGATGCAGAAAATTTGTATTATTGATTGCTAGTCTTTTGGCCAGTACAAATAAGGAACTTGGATTGCTTTATTTATGATAGAGGAGTCTGTTTCAAAAGGAAAAACTACAGCCAGATGCAAAAAAACAGTTCAGGTACACCAAAGCAGTATTGTGTTCTGGTCCACTGATTCAGTTACAGGATTTAAGTTGCCGAAAGTGTACATTTGCTAAATTAGAGATCCTGTAGTCTTTCAGATATTGCTGGACTCTCAACTAGTATCAGGTTCTGCGCAGCTGTGTACGTAAGGATAATGGTGTTATAACAGAATCCCAAAAGGCAGTTGGTGCTTCCATCTGTAGCTTAGGTTGTAAAGTTTATACTACCAAAACCACAAAACTTTCACCATATACTGCAATAGTTGGCTTTGCATTAGATAATAAGGTTAAAAACCACATTTCTGATTTGAAGAATATTCAAAAATGATTTTTTGATCTAATATTAATTTGCATTAATTTTAATGTGAGGATGAGAGAAACAACATGTATTTTCTTATCTCCATTTCTGGCACTGTAGAATAATGTTTCCATTAATCTGGAAACAGAATAATGCCACTATGCATGAGGTTAGCAATCTAGCAAATGCTACATGGTTGTCTTTTAGTTTGACAACTCTGTGATAATGTAAAAATGGAGTACCTGGGGATGTACTATTATTTATTTGATTTATATCCCACTATTTTATCCAGAGGTCATTCAAGGAGGGGCAGATTGAGCTGTACCTTGGCACATGAAGGAATAGTGATCCTTGCAGTGAAAGAGACAGGTACATGCCATGCTTGTCAAAATCAAAATAAGTGGAACTTTCCTCTCTGCAGAGAAATTGAAATGTGAGGCTGAGTTGAAACTAATGGAAAGGATGTAGGGAAAAGAAAAACTGGTCAGTATGAGATGATGATTTAGAGGTCTGATATTTCACTAAATAACCTGGTAAGCATTAAATGCTAACAAGAAAAGCAAACTATCCAAGGGGGTTGTTTCCTTTTGCAATCTCTCTCTCCAGAAAACTCAGTATTCATATGTTGGATGGATGCATCTGAAATGTAATGACTGCATAGCACTTGGAAACTTGGATAAGAGCAAAACTGAAGTAAACTACTCAAAATTCTGAAGGCTTCTAAGACCACCATAATATATGATTTAAATATTACATAATGAAATTAAAAGTATAACCTTTCAAATAGCAAAAACAACAAAATTCATAAGGTGTTTACAAGTTGTAACACGCAAAAGTACACCTTCACAACAGAACGGACTAGCATTTAAAGCAGACCATGAGCATTCTGAAATTTTGTTATCTGAGAAAAACAAGAACGCTGATAACTGAAAATTGTTGCTACTTTCTTTCCTTCTGATGACCAGGAAAAGTCTGGAAGCTCTCTGGATTGAATTCCAAATAAAGAGAGGCTCTCAGAGATCAGGTATCCCATCAAGCTCCAAGCCCTAAACCATTTAGTTAGGAAGCGCAACCACCGTGCAATTAAAACACTGCTTCAAATATAGTCGCTGCTGCCTTATTTTTTTGATCCTCTTCCCTGTGGGTATCTTGGCTCCAAATATATGTAATGCATGGAAAACAATCATATTTGCTATTCTGAATTCATTTACTTAAGCACGCTTTTGTTTTGGCTCAGCTTCCTGTTGTGTCCATTTATAGGTGTGCAGCCTCTTCTGACAAACAAAAGTTCAGCTAGAAAAACTACTTACAAAATGTTAGGTAATCCTAAATATTTTGCATTGCATTTAGGCTGGGAGCTAATTCCTATTCCTGAAACAAGAAAAGATAGGCTCCTAGGCTAGAAGAACAGTTGAAAATTGCCAGTGCATCTGGTATGCTAAGGATGTGAATCAAGTGGACTTGGGCAGACTTCAACACTTTGTCAAACACTTGTATATTCAAATAATTTGACCCATATTTAATGCAGCTATTACAAAATCATTCACGGGTTAAGTTCAAAATGAGCACCTGATGAAGCATTTCCAGAAATAATACATGGAAATTCTCCATACTGAATTCTGTAAATGATGTCAGTTGGCTCCAGTCTGGCTATTCCTTGACATCTGGCCTAGATTCTTTCTAGTGGGCTAGTGGCCGCTTAGCAAGATATGAAACAGAACCGAATGCTAAAATAATTCAAATGAAAGTAAGGCTGACCACCAACTCTATTCAATGTGCTTCTTTCTCTAAGTGCATCAGAGCCTGGTTACACATGGCTTTGAATGCAGGCAACCCAAAGGTGTTATTACACGAATAATGTATGATATCTAGAAGCAGATCTGAGAGACTTTATGCAGAAGAGCATCATGACAAACCATATACTTTAAACCATTATCATGAACGTTTTCATTTGTGACCTCACAAACCAATCTGGTCTGAACTGAAGCCCAAGAACATACGGACTCTCCTGCTGGTTACAGAAATGGCCTCAGTCTGCTACTATATGGACCTTGTCTACTCCAAGAAATGGCTCACCCCAAGAGGAAATTCATTTTTCTTATATGCTTCAATCTAGCTCCTTCTTAGATTAAAAAGTCACTGCAAGCACAAAAAGGACCAATGAATATAAACAGACTCCTCTTGAGATTTGCAATTACTTCTCAGGACAGATTTACATCTGAAACAAGACTGACAGAACAAAGGAGGAATAGCTTGAAAACATTTACACAATAAGCTTATATTACTATAGGAGTAATTTTTACATTTTTATGGCCTGGAGGATGGACAGTGGTCTGTTAGCCATTGTTCCTTTATTGCCAAATGTTTCAAAAATGTGGGTAGACAAAATGTTCTTTCCCAGCTGTAGGGCTTTAGTTCCCTTCAGAACTAAGCTATAAGGCCAATACCCTACTTCCTATACTATGAGTATTTGGATTCATTACTGTAGGCAGAAATGTCTGAGTTCAGCTTCTGCTGTCTTCCAAAAAACGGTGGGTGATGGCTACTAAAAAGCAGAGCAAAAAAATTGTAACATATCTGTCTGTCTATCAAATTTATATGCTGCCCATCTCACTTAGTGACTCTGGGCAGCTTGCAATACTATATACTAACTTCAGTGCATCTTTTTCACTGTCCTTCAAATATTCTTCCAATCCCCTTTATTTTCTTTAATTGTCAGGTGTACTTGCAACATTCCACAGCCATCTATGCTTCTTGACAAATAGTGTCTGGCTGTTAATTATTATGGTTGGTCACACAATCAGCCAGATGTTTAGATGGATTTTGGTATTTTCATCCACCTATCAAGTCTTTCCCAAGAACTTGGAATAGGCAGACATTGTTGTTTGATGGTGTTAAAGATACCATCGCAGAATGCCAGTTGTTCCAAATAAAGATGCCTTTTGCAATTGACTGATGGTAATTTGTCAGTGCCGATGGTGCTCAAGTGTTTATTATTATTTATGTAGTTTGTCACATAGCCAGATGTTTAGACTGGATTTGGCATTTTATCTACCTATCAATTATTATTATCTTATATCAACTTATATAACTGTCCATTTCACAATTGTCTGTACATATATTATCATTTATATTGTAAATATATATATGTAAATTTATAATTTATATTATAAATATAAATAAAAATGATATTCCATATCACTTTTTTCTTTTTATATGAGGCTGAAGATGGGAGTTGAAACATTTCTCTATAACATCTGAAAGAAAAATAAAAGTCCAGTTGCCTGGTTAAATTTGGTTTGTAAGATTTTTTTGCAG
>JANHZU010004017.1:18134-33967 GCA_032468055.1 Acrochordus granulatus
TCCTTACCTGTCTCCTGAGAAACTTATATGGTAGTCAAGAAGCAACTATCCGACCTGGACATGGGAGATCGCTGGGAGAAATATCAACAACCTCAGATATGCAGATGATACTACTTTAATGGCAGGAAGTAAAGAGAAACTAAAGAGCCTCTTGATGAGAGTGAAAGATGAGAGTGCAAAAGCTGGCTTGAAACTCAACATTAAAAAAACTAAGATCATGGTAACCGATCCCATCACTTCCTGGCAATTAGAAGGGGAAGGAATGGAAGCAATGACAGATTTCACCTTCTTGGGCTCCAAGATCACTGCAGACGGTGACTACAGTCATGAAATTAAAAGACACTTGCTTGGGAGGAAAGCTATGGCAAACCTAGATAGCATATTAAAAAGCAGTGACATCACCTTGCTGACAAAGATCTAATCAAGGCCATTGTTTTCCCAGTAGTAATGTATGGCTGTGAGAGTTGGACCATAAGGAAGACTGATGAGAGAATTGACACCTTTGAATTGTGATGCTGGAGAAGTCCCTTGGACCACAAGGAGATCAAACCAGCCAATCCTACAGGAAATCAACCCTGATTGCTCATTGGAGGGACAAATATTGAAGCTGAAGCTCAAATACTTTGGCTACATAATGCAAAGAGAGGACTCATTAGAAAATACCATGATGCTGGGAAAGACTGAAGGCAAAAGGAGAAGGGGCGGCAGAGGATGAGATGGTCAGATAGCATAATAAGTACAATGGGCATGGGTTTGGGCTGACTCCGGGAGGCAATGCAGGACAGGGAGGCCTGGTGTGCTGTGGTCCATAGAGTTGCAAAGAGTCAGACACAACAAACAAGAACAACACTAAAACATTTGTACTAAATAATGGCCCAGAAAACTCCAGGTGGCTTTGCTCCAAGGGAGCTCTCCATTCATAAAAGAATTATGATTTAGGAGTATTTGGTACCTTCAAGCAACAATAGATTAATCTTTCTAGTTATACCTAACCATTACAAATAACCCTCAGCTGTCTTCATCTTGACAATACCAAGAAGCTGTCCTACACATTCTCTTGCAAAATTCAAATGTGAGGCTTTTTAGGGATTATTACACAGCATCAGAGATACCTGAACCACAGTTAAGTAGACTTTTGCAGTGAACAAATATTTTTAAATTCTCCCCTTGCTTGTGGCATTTTATTTTTTGTGGGTGGCATTTTTACTTCTGCGCCATATTTGAAATCTGATTAGAGTGGCAGCTTTAGGGACTGTAGCTAGTGATGAAGCATGGATTGTGGGCAAATTGCTTCAAGGAGATCTTTTGTCCCACTGAGCCACACTACATTTCATTGATGCAGCAAAACACTCCATGAGTGCAAACTGTTTCACTTGATGAGGAGGCAAGATTCACCCAACCTACCTCAACTGGCCAATGTGCCTTCTGAATAGCAATTTATTTGCCCACACAACAAAGGGAAATAAAGCAGCTGCTCCAGTTCATCAATTAAAAGCATAGCATATTTCCATAGCACAATTAATTTCATCAATTAATAGCACAGCATAATTTGATGAATCTCCAACAAATTAAGTGATCAGGGTAGCTCTATGATTTTCCAAAAGTGAGGGTAAATGATTTCAGGAAGCATTTCTAGATAGTTTCATCTTGCAGATCAATGCTGAGTTGAATCCTCAAAACTATTTAAAGGCTATCTCCAAAACTACATTATTGTTTCAGCCTTTGGAGTACAGCTGCATGAGCTAACTGTTCTCTTTTTCTCATTAAACATTGTGTCAGCCAACAGCCACTCAGCAGCCCTGTTTAGGATGACCTGCTCCCTATTGGGTAGGAGCTAGGCCACAGGAAATCTGTAGGGTTGTTGTAAAGAATACTGTATTTATACTATCTGGCAGACAAAATTGTTCTTATTCACTCAGAGTTGGACTCTAACTGGACAGGTCCAAGTGAGTGGAGCACAATGTGATGTTATCTGGACTGAGTTTGATTCTGTTACACCCAAGGAAGTGGACAAGGTTATTCTGTTTGTTAGTTCAGCCATTTGCTGGTTAGATCCTGGCCCCTCCTGGGTTAATAGAAGATAACCACAAGGTGGGTTCATGTAGTGATTTCAGCCTCTGAAATCTTGAAAAGATGTCCATAGCCTTGAAGGAGATGGTATTACACACCTCCTCAAAAGATCTTTGTTTGACCCTTCTTTGTTGATTAAATAAATCTACTAATTATTCAGTTCTATATCTCAACCCTGAGCAGCGTAAGTAAAGCTGATGAAATCTGGGTCTGGTGTTTGCTCTGGATGGGGCAAAACAGACTTCAGTTCAATCCTAACAAGACTGTGTGGCTGTGACTGTTTGGATGGCCAGGGTTGGGGATATTACTATCGCTGATTTTAGATGGGGCTGCACTTTCCCATTCAAAACTGGTGCACTACTTGGAAATCCTTCTAGACACACAGTTAACACTCTAAGAATCCGTGTTCCTCCTGGTTGGTGAACGCTGCTCGGATGGTGACTAACGTGTGGGTCCACACAGTGATAAATTCTTCACTGTGAGAGGGGATATTTTTGGGATCTTTTAAGGAGGTGGCCAGGAGGTCGTATGCACAGTTTCGTCTTGTGGACCAGTTGTGTCCTTTCTTCAACTGGAGGCCCTTCAAACAATCACTCATGCTCTGGTCACTACATGATTGGATTATTCCAATGAGCATTACAAAGAACTGCTTTTGAAGACCACCCAGAAGCTACAATTAGTTCAAAATGCAGTGCCACAAGCAGTAATGGGCACCTCTTGATGCACTCATGTGTGACTATTGCTACAAAGCTGCAGTTGTACTCATTTTCTGAGTACAATTCAAAGTGGTGATTATCTATAAAGCCCTGTGTGACATAGGGCAGCCAAGGGACCACTTTTCTCCAATCATTTCTGCCTGCCCAGTATGTTTTGGCCGAGTAGGTGCACTCCAATTCCCTTCTGTCATTCCACACTGTCATCTCATGTGACTGTGGAAACATGCTCTCTCTGTTGCAGTCCCCACCCTTTGCAAGAGCATCCCACCAGAGATAAAGGCAGAGATAAGGGCAGCACCCTCTCTCCTATGGTTCTGAAAACCTCTGAAAACTGGGATTGATGTATTGTTGTTTGTCGAGAGTCCCTGTCTTGTTTGATCTTTATTATCTGTAATATTATTTTAGCTTGGGCTGGCCATTTTGTTTAATGTTTTTATTATTTTTAATGGAGCACTGCTGGCAGAAGATGAGGGATGAATCTGACCAAATACGAGTTAGAGCCGCTATTAAGGTCTACCTTGTGGCAATAAGGGCACTCTGCCCTTATTACGTCTGCAGAGTGTCATCCTTCAGCCCTGTTTAGAGTCACCTGATCCCTTCTTGGAAGAGGGGATAAGGGAGGTCTTCCGCAGGGCTGTGAAGAGGAATTTTCAGAACACTTGGAAGACAAAGTTGCTCGAATTCAGTCTCAGTTGGAAAAAAATGTGTGAGGCAACTCCACTTGAAATGCCATGGGAGGAGTCTTGTCCAGTTATCTGGGAACAATTCAGTCCTATTACCCCTGAAGGGAGAGAGTCCTCGATGTTACCAGTGTGACCACTTGCCAATTAGATCCATGTCCCTCCTGATTGGTGAAAACTGCCAGGACAGTGACTAACAGGTGGGTCCACACAGTGATAAATTCTTCACTGCGAGAGCTGATATTTCTGGGACCTTTTAAAGAGGTTCATCCCCTGCTTCAAAAACTATTGCTGGTCTCTACCTGTCTGGACAATTATCATCCAATCTCCCACCTACCTTTTTAGGGAAGGTGGTTGAGAAGGTGACTGCATGGCAACTACAGAGGATTCTGGAGGAAGCGGATTATCTGGACCCTTTTCAGTCTGGGTTCAGGCCTGGTTATGGGATGGAGACAGCATTGGTTGCACTTGTTGATGATCTCTGGCAAGAGTGGGATGGGGGTAGTGCATTCTTCCTGGCTCTTCTTGAACACTTGAAGGCTTTCGATACCATTGATCTGGGCAGTACAGTTTTGCGCTGGTTTGGCTCCTTTCTCCAAGGCCAGTCCCAATCAGTGTTAATAGAGAGGAAGAGGTCGAGTCTATGGCCACTACTTTGTGGTGTACCACAGGGCTTGTTACTTTCTCCACTCCTTTTTGACTTCTACATGAAACCTCTAGGTGAGATCATCCGTTGCCATGGGATGAGATACCATCAATACACTGATGATACTCAGATTTCCATTTCCATCCCTGGTGATCCAAATGATGTTGTCTCAGTCCTGACTTGGTGTCTGGAGGCTGTAGAGGTCTGGATGGGGGATAACAGGCTTTGGTTGAACCCTGGTAAGACTGAGTGGTTTTGGGTGTCGGGGAGTTCTGGATATGGGACTTTAACATCTCTAACTCTGAATAGAGTGGCACTACCCCAGATGTGCACAATTGGGGGTTCTCTTAGACTTCGACTCCTGCTTGAAGAGCTGGTGGCAGTTGCGGCTAGGAGGGCCTTTGAACAACTTCATGTTGTGAGCTAGTTGTGCCCTTTCCTGGACCAGGAACCCCTATGCTCAGCACTCATGCCCTCATCATCTCTTCGTTGGACTATTACAATACGCTCTACATGGGACTACCCTTGGAAAGCATCTGGAGGATGCTGCTGGTGCAGAATGCCGCTGCGTGGATGGTTCTAGGGCCCATAGAATGGTCCATGTAATACCTCTTTTCCACGAGCTGCACTGGCTACTTGTTTGCTTCTGGGTGCAATTCAGGGTGTTGTTTTTGACCTTTAAAGCCCTTCATGGCATGTGACCAGGCTACCTGAGGAACCATCTCACCCCAATGGGGATGACCTGTCCTACCAGAATGGCAGAAGAGACCTACTGCGGATCCTGTCAGCCAAGGAATTTCAACTGGCGGGGTCAAAAAGAAGAGCATTTTCTGCTGTGGCTCCTGCCCTATGAAACATCATGCCCCCAGAGGTGAGGTCTGTACCTACCCTCACAGCCCTCTGGAAGGGCCTTAAGAACTGGCTCTGCCAGCTGGCTTGGGGCCACAAAAGGGATACACCATCTTGGAAGTAGCTGGTGGTTAAGTACCAACTTCCTTCCCACACATGGTTTTAATTTTTATTATATATTGTTCTTATGTTTTCATTGTGAGCAGCCGAGAATTATATTTGAGTTTGGCAGCATATAAATTAAATAAATAAAATATGCACAAATCTTCTTTTACAATATTATTAAAAGGGCCATTTAATCTCTAAGATTCCTTTTTTATTATGAAAATTTTGTAAGGTTGTTCTTTCACAATATTGCTCCATCCCAACCTCTCCTGAGATAGATGCTCATGCTTAGTTGAATTTCTAACAAGACTTTGGAGCCTACTACAAATCTACTAGTTCAATCATTCACATTTACTAGCTGATTTATTAACAGTTCATAATCAGTGTTCCTTAACTTCATATATGTTGGGCTTCGACTTCCTTAATTCCCAGCAGGCCATACTGGCTAGAACTTTAGGGAATTGTGACCCAGTGCATGTAGAGAACTTCAATTTGATGAAGATCACTCTTGATGCAGCAAATGCTACAGCAATGATACAAGTCTTTCCATTTTCACTGCCACTTGCATATCTTCATACCCCATTTCTAACTACAACAGTGAAATCTTTGGCATTTTACATTAGCGTGTAATATGTTTTGTCCTATAGTGAAAAATACCAAGATAGGTGTACCATATTTTCAAAACTTTAAATCAGGACAAAGCAAGGGAGCAGAGTCTTTGGTACTTTTTCAAACTTGCCACTTAGCCATTGAAACTGGCTTGCACAGGCAAAGGAGAAGGAGACAGATGGATAAACTCTTGTTTTTGTGAAACTATACAGCTCTGTTTTGAAGGTTTTTTTGTAATTAGTGGGGAGATCCAGACTCCAGTGCAATCCCCAATCAAAATTACATTTGATAAAACCTATGCAAAAATAAAAGTTATCCTGAATCATGTGTAATATAGACTACAAGTGTCAGAAATCCAGTCATTTGGACATACTGCTAAGCGTGAGGAGAACTGCAGTCAGATACTTTCAGGTTTCAGACTAGGAAAGTTATCCCAAAATCTGACTTGAAGCACATACTTTACAGCAAGGCTCTCACTGATTTTCAATGTATTAGTATATCAAGCAAATCCAATCCAAACAAAAGCAAGCAAAGCCAAATAAGGACTGATCTCATGTATTATACTATGCCATGGTTTATTTGCTGAATAGGCCAATAGCACATGCTATGTCATAAAGCATAGTTTAGAAATCACAGTGACTGTATTCATATAGGCACAAGTCAACTGCATTGTGTGGGACCAATCCAGAAGCACCAGAGAAAACAGGAATGGGAGGAAGAATTTCTCCACCAACAACTTGTTCCATCCTCTGAGATAAACCATAAGAAAATCAGCTGATCATACACCTAAATCTAATATTTGTTTTTACTTGTAAGACTTATAACAATTCATTCAACTGGATTACAAACAGGGCCAATTCTAGATTTCAGAAGATCTTTGTATGTGCTGGATCTCTTCTCTCATCTCCTCCATCCCCTTTTCCCCTCCTAACTGCCACCTCTATCCCCTTCTCTTACTTAAGGTTTTAGCGACCACCTGGTTCCCCACCTGCTACCTCATGAAAAACTCTGCAGAAGTAATACGTAATTTTAGCAAAGAGCCTAATCAATGTTTGATTTCACTCTACTTCTTCTGACCACTATATATATCCAACGTCAAAACTAAATATTGTATTTAGAGTAAATTAAGATGCTGATAAACTGGAGTGGAATGGAAATAAGATCAATTCAGCTTCACTGAAAATTATGGCTGCCCACAGAGTCACATCATTTGTGTATAGCATGACAACCTCTGATGATAAATGTGACTTGTAGTACTTTTTTTAAGAAAATTACTGTTCAAGAGAAGATTTCTGCTTTTCCTCAAATGAGATCAATTTTCAATTATCTGCAGCATTACAAAATACAGTACTGTAATGCTGTTTACAGACTTATTCTACTTCAGTACCCTGTCCCACCAGATAAAATTCAGATTTTGGATTTCAGTGTTTCAAACATCTTAAATGCACCTTCCCTTTAAAAAAATTAAATACAGATAGCTCTTTAAGCAAAGTTGTATAACATGCTTTATTCTGGATTTAATAGATGGATTTTCTCTCTATGCCCCAAAATCTGTTTTTTCAGCAACAGTATGACAAGAAAGAAACTTTAAGGTGGAATCTGATGGAATTTGAATCAGTACAAGAAAGGGACAGTCCTGTAGAGCAACATGCTATACAGCATTGCCAGTTAACTTTATTCAAAGTCATGAGATCTTGAAACCCATGGTATCATTTACCCATTTTCTAAAATGGTGGCTGAGGTTCCAGAAATTAAAATTATATAAACCATTTAGACTTGGAATTCCACATATGTGAACTTGTTCTGTAGAGTCATTTTATTTCCAGCACTAATTTGCCATCTCTGCCCCACAAGGTCACTAATGTTTCATCTTTGTTAGCCACTCAGAATTGCCTCAAACTGCAAGATGGTAGACATAAACATTTAATAAATAATAATCTAAAATCGGACGGTCTCATCTCCTTTCTTTCTATTAACTCCAAAGTGAGCAGCTACAGGTCACAAAAGTTTTTGGTTGTGATTCCTCAAAGAATTTCAAATATTACTACTTTGTAATTTTTAGCATGACAAACCAGGAATAATATTAAATACAGAACCAAAAAGTAACCAGTTGACTTAAATTTAATTGTCATGAAATGTCAGCATTAAGCTAAATTAAGTCAAGGTGAGTATCTGCTCTATCTCTCCCACTGGGAGTGTGGCTCCCATCAATCTGCTCAATAGCAAGTGAGGCTTTCAGCATGGAAAAAAATATACATCTTTGCACTCATTCAAAGGCTTCCTTTTTACCAACATATTTTTACCTGCCACAGCAAGGTGACTCCATAGATGGACTCCAACTGCTGCTGCTTCTGCTGTGCAATGGTGACTCCTAAGACAAGCGTGTGGATGCCACAAGAAGTAGCTGAGATAAGAACAATGGGCATAAGATGCAAGGGGAGGGTGATGAAAAAGGAAAAGACAAAAAAAGCCTGCCATCCAACTGTGTCACTGGCCTCATGATAGCAGGCAAAATTCAAGCCCAAGTAGCAGAATATCTGAGCAGCTATCAATATCCACAAAATGTATGGCATGAATTTCCGGGTGACACGATCAGGCAGGAGTTCATACTTGCATAGGATAAAGAGGAGGATCTGGGAAGCCAGGCCCACTGATGCTGCCACTGTGGGTGCCAGCTTCTCTGAAGTGTACACCACTGTGCACATGATGATAACATAGCAATCAAAGAGGGCTGCAAAGACCACCAGGACCAGCAAAGTCTCATGACGCTGCCTCCGGAAATAAGTCTGGTAGAGGTTCTCCAGGGACTCAGGGGTAAATGTGAGGCGCATAAAGCGGGGCAGACAGAGGCAAGAACCTGAGTTCCTCACTGTCACCTCATGGGTCCGGCCAACCCCATGCTCAGGATCAGAAGGCAAGCTGACTGAATAGTCCGCAGAATACTCTGCTGAGTATTCGGGCTCAGAGAATGCCCTATTCCGAGGCATCCTGCTGGTTTCCACCACCTAATCCTTGATATGTTGTGAAGAGAATTTACCTATAAGCCAAAAGTTATCTCAGTGACAGTTCAGCTCCCAGTAACCTGGAAGGCATGGAAGCCTGAGGAACAGATATTCAGTGTCTTCTTCCAGTGTCAACTTTCAGGATGTCCTCTCCCCAACACATGACAATCCCTGATTGAGAGAGAAATATATTATCAGGAAAAAAATACAGACTCTCTTCCCTTCAACCCTGGCCTTCTATAACATAGATTGAATCTCTACCAACACCCAGTTCTACAGACCATCACTTTCAGCTGTCACACCCATTTCTCTTTCACACTTCACCCAAATTTATTTAAGAATAAATTAAAATTTTAACATTTTTAACAAGCAAACACAAGTAACTATATTATATGGCCACATTTCAGAAGCATTTGATTTAAAAGCTTAGATGTTCTGGTTTTCATAATTTCAGGAATTAAAGCAATTGGTTTTTAAAAAAATAAGATAGGAAGCTAGAGCAATAAAATAGGAAAATAGAACAAAGTTAATTCTCTAACCAGTCATAATAAATTTGCTTCTTTTACTTTTCCTAGCTGCTGTTTCATGCTTGTTCACACAATGTTTCACTTGGCTATCTATATTCACATTATTGTACAGGCAATGCCCAAACAAACTCTATTATGGTTCATATCATGATGTGGGTTCACAGCATAATGAACCACAGATCACCAATTCCGATTTAAGCCTAATATGGACAAATTTGCTTAATATATAAGCAAATTTCTTAAGAAAGAAATTTTCTATTTCTTAAGAAATAGAAAATTATTGGATTAATGTTGGATTCATTTCTTCCTACAGGGATCATTCAAATGTGATCATAAAAGAGTGCTGAAGCCATAAAGGAAAGACAAATTAGAAGGAATCCTAGCAAGTTGGCCACTCCACCTGCATCTTCCCTCCATTTCCTTCAATTCTTTCATTAGATCCAGCATCTCCCTGCTCAGTTTCATATCAACAGAAAATTGCTCTCCCTTACCATCTTTCTCAGAAGTAGGTCGGTTGAAATCTTTGGATCAGGCTCCATTGAAATGTCATCTAAGCTTGTGTGAGATAGTCAGCTCTCTCCCACACATAGAGGGAGTGACAAAGGTGGGAACCAACTCTGCTCAGAATCTTCTTACATCCTCTTCCTGGCTGCCACTTTGAGATGGAGGGCTTGACAAGAGGAAAATAAAGCCTTTTCAGCAAAAACACTGTGCAAATAAAATCACCATCTTTCCAGAAGAGCTGCGTTTTCTTCTCAGCAGAAAAGTCCAGCTCAGCTATGTCCCTTCCTTGGTCTTCTCTATTCACCCATCTTACTGAGCCTTCAGAGTCATCTTTATCTCAGGTTTTAGATTTAGGGTCCAGGATCAGCTTTCTCTTTCTTTCTCTCCCCCACGATGTGTGGTTATTTCTGCTACCGGACGACCCACGTCCTTGCTGCTGTGCCTGCGAGGGTTTCAGCGTGTCCCTGCACAAAAGGGAAAAATTAAAAAAAGAAGAAAGGACTCCTCCCTGAGCTGCAGGAGAAGAAAAAGGAGGACCAAAGCAAGGCCTCCTCACAAATGATCAAGGAGACTGAGGGTAGCAGCAGTGGGGATGAAGGAACTCAAAAAAGTGTCAAACAAACACCCACACGTGTCAAAAGGCCGAGCTATTAAGAGCTGGGAGTTGCCTTCTCTCTCGCCCGCCGAAAAAAGCACAAACACAGAGCACAAACCAAGAAGGAGGATCCTCTAATGCCCTGGGATAGAGGGTGGGGAACTGTCGGACGTCCGAACCCAAGAAGCTCTGGAGTGGGAGAAGATCCAAGCCAAGAGGCATCTCTCTAGGTCTCTCAGCAGAACCTAGGAAAGAGAAAGATACCTTTTCTTTCCCAGAGCTCACAGCCCAAGCGAGGCTGCTCTGGGAACGGCTCAGCCGGTCCCAGGCTGCGGAGAGCGTCGCTGCCTTGACTTGCAATCGGTTCGAGGTTCTCTCCGAGGGCGCAAAAGCAAGACCGATTGCGCGACTCGCTGCCAGATCCCGCCCGCTCTCCTCGGGTAGTTCTGCGGCCGTCTTCCAGGTTGCGACGTCGGATCTCCCGGCCCGCGAAGAAGGATCGCCCAGGAGCCGGGCCGCCTCAGTTCTCCGCGGCGGCGTCAGCGGCGGCGGCGGCGGCTCGCCTCGCCTCGCAGGCGCAAGCGCCTAGCGCAAAAGAGCAGGCTGCTGAGCCGACCGCCGAGGCAACCCCACCCCTGCCGGCTCGCTTCCTCGGCCTCTCCCACGCTCTCCTTCGGTGCTGTAGAGCCTGGGAAAGGGAAGCCGGCACAGCTGCCCAGATCCCACCCTTTTTCTCTCGGCCACTTGGAAAACTAACCCTTTGTGCTCTGCGCCAACATCCTGGCAGGAAGGACCAGAGCCTACCTGGATCACTCCCACTTTTTCCCACGATGCGTTTATTAAGATGCCCAAGGCTCTGCCTGCTAGTCTCCAACTCCAAATCTTTCTAGAAAGATACTCTGGACACCTTCGGAAGAATACCTTGCCATCATTTAATGTACTCTCGGTTTAAACCGGACTGTTTAAAACAGATCTTGGAAGTTCTAAGAATCAGAACGAGTAGATTCACACCTTGCTTAAACTATAATGTCATATCTGGTTTTGTTTTTCATGTTTATTGGCTTATTTATTTATTTATTACATTTATTAACTGCCCAACTCGCTATGAGTGATTTTGAGAGGCTCACAATAAAATACTGATAAAAAGTGTACAAAACCACATAATAAATAAATACAAAAAGTAAAAATTAAGAGAAGAGCAAAATGGGGGACAAAATGGAGGTGCAACAATTAACTGAATAGCCACCTCACAATTACACATGGTTACCTGGCCCTCAGGCCAACCTGGAGAGCCATGTCTTCAGGCTTTTCAGGAAGGCCAAAAGGGTTGGGGCTGATCTCACCTGGGGTGGAATGATGTTCCAAAGAGTGGGCACTGTGGCAGCAAAGGCCCATCTTCCAGACCCTGTCAACTGAAATTCCTTGGCTGACAGGATCTGAAGTATGCCCTTATTGCCAGCATGACTAGGGAGAGCTAAACCCATTGGGGCAAGGCAGTCTCTTAAGTAACCTCAACCCACACCATGAAAAGCTGTATAGGTGATAACCAACACCTTGAATTATACCTGGAAACAGACTGGCAACCAGTGCAGCTCACATAACAGCGATGTCACAGCTGATGTGTGCAGCTGTGCTTTGTCCCAAATATAGTTTCTGGATTTTTTCAAGGGTAGCCCCATGAAGAGCACACTGCAGTAGTCAATGATGGTTAGGGCGTAACCAAGTGCAGGAACTCCCAGTCCAAATATGGGCATAACTGATGCACAAAATGAAGTTGTGCAAAAGCTTTCCTAGCCACGACTGCCACCTGCTCATTGAGCAGGAGTCATGAGTCTAAGAGAACCCCCAAGTTCCACATCAGGTCTGTCTAGGGCAGTGCTACCCCATCCAGCATTTAAGACCCTTGGAATTGGACAACCCACAAACCCACAGCCACTTGGTCTTACCAGGGCTCAGCTGAAGTCTGTTGTCCCCCCCATTCAGGCCCTCAGAGCCTCTAGGCACTGCAAAAGGTCAGTCATGGCAACACTCAGGTCACCAGGGATGGAGATGTAAAGTTGTGTATCATCTGCATATTGATATCTCATTTCAGAATGATGGATGATCTTGCCCAGTGGCTTCATGTAGATGTTAAGAGGAGTGAAAAAAAAGTACCAAACACTACGGCACACCACAGAGTAGCGGCAGTGGGTTGGACCTCTCACTCCCTATCAGCATGGATTGGAACTGGCCACAAAGAAAGGAGCTGAATCAGCACAAAACTGTGTCACCCAGCCCCAACTCTCATAGCTGGCCCAAAAGGATACCATGGTCAATTAAGCAGCCAACACTATACAGCATAACATATATGTTGCTATTGCTGTGCCTTGGGTCACACTGCCTTCACCAAAAAAACAAGACTTGATCAGTCACAATGTAGTCTAAATCTATTTTGAATGAGGAAATAAAATTTTTATTTAAAATAAATTCCTCCCAAAATTGCATGATAGGCAGATAAGATGTATGGTAGCTGTTCACAAACCAGAGGAAAATTATTGTAATGGTGAAGGATGTGGAAAATCCTGTAAAAATGCCAATATTATGACTTGTTCCATTTTGCATTCCCACCCCTACCCCTGGCCTTGAGAAGTGACTCCTTCCCCTTTTCCCTCCCTGCCCATTCTTTCTGCACCTTGTCTTTTTAGACTGGAGCTCAAGGGTGAGGCCTGTGTGTCTTTTTCTAATTGATGTGAGTCACTTGGGGAGTCACTATCTGTCTGGAAAAGCAGATAAAAATGCAATGAAAACATTAAGGGTTAAATAAACATGAAGGGGGACACAGCTTTCTTCAGATATCTGAGTGGCTGCTATCAGAGAGTGAAGTAGACTTGCTGTTTGTTGATTCAGAGGACAAGAGGAGGATGGGACAAGGACCACTAATGAGGAAAAATAGCAGGGAAGCAGATCAAGGCTAAAAGAATGATAAAATTCTTCCTTGTATTCAAAAGCAGAACTGCCTCCGGAGGTCACTGTTTCCTGCATACTTCTAAGATGCAATTGTTCAAGGCCCTGGAATGGATTCTGTTTCTTAGATTATTTTATCTGGAATCTTGGGAAGCTGGGTTGAATAAAGAAATTTCATTAGCGCTTCAGATAAGCCATGGACGTCCACTATGCTAAAAGCCACTCTGTACAAACTAAAGAAACAAACATCATGTTTTATTTAAGATATTTAATACTATGTACAATGAATGAATGCTTATCTCCACTTTTCTAGAGAGGCTAGGGAAAATAGAATACCTCCTATTCATGTTTCTAGGTTGCCCAAATCACTTACTTTTAAAAATAAATTACATAGTTCTGTGTACTTTAGTTCTACTTTCCCTGTTTAAGGATGAGAGAGCACCTTGCAAACTGGCAGCAGCTAGATAAGAAATACTACCACACTGGAAAAGCTGCCTGGGTCATTCAGCAGATAAATGGATTGGGAAATTATGGAAGTAGCTTTGGTTGAGAATATGAATGCAAATTGATTTTTCTAAGGAGCTATCTTGCTTTGGCCTCATTGATATATGATGCCCTTCCAATATACATATTCATTTGAAGAATCAAATTAGCTTTTTGAAGATCTGCTAACTGCTCTTAGGCATCACTTCCAGCAGAAGACCATGCAACTGATAAAATAAATTACATCTATAAGGGGTTAGTATAATCATACTAGTATTTTTTGAAGTTTTTAATAAATTAATTTTAAAAAAGAGTTGCATTCATTACTGTGGACAGGTAGAAATTTGGAGTCAAATAAATGATTACAAATCAAATTACTGTCATCAATGTTGAATTCCCTATTTCACTTGATACTTCATATCATATTGACCTTATAGGAATAATTAATTCCAGTTAACATGCCAATCATAATATGCAAAGTTAACTGTTTACTTGGTTTCTGCAACACTTTAACAATTCTCCTTCTTAAAATTTACTTTCACTTGTATGTTATTTGCTTTCATTTTTTCAATATAATCAGAACTTTGGGATACTGAGGTGCAGTGACTCAGTGGATTAGTGCCGCCAGATATGTCGTCCAGAAATGGCCGGCACTCTGGCAGGTTCCATCTGTAAGCTCTGCATGACGGGGTGAGCGCCCGTCACTTGCCTCAGCTCCTGTCTACCCAGCTATTCGAAAACACGTGAAAATGCAAGTAGATTAATGGGGACCTCCCATTGCTGGTCAGCAAATTGGCAGAGGAGCGACTTGGCGTGATGGAACACCAAAAGTCGGCACGAAAAACTCACCCATCCTGGGAGCGGAACAGGAGTCTCAGAGGACGCCCTGGAAATGAACATCACCGGCCAGCCGAGGGGGGAGGGGTAAAAGAAAAGAAAAATGTATAAGCCGCCAAGAGTCTTCAGAAATTGGCGGCATAGAAATATGATTAATAAATAAATAAACATATTTTCCATGTTACGAGTTAATTTCTACGAAACAGATGGTGGGAAATAGCTGACAGTAAAGGCTGTATTATTTTGTCATCAATTTTTTCATATTGGATCACTTTAAACACTTGTAGTGACATGGCTGAGCTTGTAAATTAAAAAGTTGACCGTCTTAAACTTCCTTTCCCCAAAGTTCTCTGAGGCTAAACACCTAGTTTATTTTCTACTTTGACATAATTGCTTGGTCATTTACAGCAGTCACATCCTGTCTTGAACATTTTTGTAAAACATTTATATAGCTGTCCATCTCATAAAAACTCTTGGCAGCTTCCAGTCAAAAATTAAAACAACATAAAAACCATATTAAAATTATAAAAAAACAAACACCGTAGAAATAAAACCCTGGTGCTGAATCAAGATTCCAGTATGCAATCACCTCTTCTTATCCCAGTGTTTGGGGGAAAAGCCAGGTCTTCAGTGCTTTAGGGAAGGCCTGCTGAACACAGAAAAGGCAATGCTTTCTTGCTCCCATAAGATGGCAGGGAAGGGACTAGGACCATGCCCACCTTATCTAACTTGGTAGAATGGATAGATGTCCTTAGCAAAAGATGGTCCTACAGATTTTTCAGAGGAGTAACTCACTTGGTGTCCTCCCCTAACTCTGGTGTTCCCACATCTGAAAAGAGGGAGGAATCATCATGGTGGAGATTTATCTATTAAACAAATGTTTAAGCATATTCATGAGTCTGAATTGCACACGTTGTGTTTATTGAAAATTCTCCTGAGTTTTTCTGATATTCCATGAAAATATGGAATGGTCATGTTGCTTCATTTGATAGAATCTTGTCTTGCAGAGGAAGTGGGAGGATCTCTTTCTGATGTTTTAGTGGCTTTGATAAAGGATCAGTTTGGATAACCACAATTACTGAGAACTTTTTTCATATATAAAGGTTGTTGTTGTTCAGTCGCAGTCGTGTCCAACTCTTCGCGACCCCATGGACTGCAGCACGCCAGGCCTCCCTGTCCTGCACTTCCTCCTGGAGTCTTCCCAAGCCCACACCTATTACACTGACTATGCTATCTATCCATCTCATCCTCTGCTGTCCCCTCCTCC
>JANHZU010004017.1:59583-76383 GCA_032468055.1 Acrochordus granulatus
AAACAAAACAGAGGAGTAGACATTTTAACTGCAAGAAAGATAAATGCTAGAAATAAATAAATAACAAAGGATTATGGAATTACTTCCTTCTTTTCTGTTTTAAAAGATATAAATATATTTTGTCCTTCCTACCTATTCCACCTACCTTTCAGGTAATATTTCTGAAACATAAATAATAGCATCCATTATAAATAGCTTTAGTTAGTTAAGGTTAGATATGCTTTGCAATTCTCAAAATGCACTGATATTTTAAATCAGGGTAATGAGCTTTTTAAAAATGTTTGCATGCCAGTACAGCATGTCTTAGAGAATGAGCATCCATTTCTACTGTAATATGTACAAAGAACTTTATGCCCTGATGTTTTTAATATAGCATTAGGGTATAAGTAGGGTAAAGGTCTATTGACCAAGTCTAGGGTGCGGTGCTTATCTCTGATAAGCCAAGGGAGTCAGCGTTTGTCCAAAGATGCGACCGTGGTCATGTGGCCATCATGACTACACACCGAGGTGCACAGAATGCTATTACCTTTCCCACCTAATTAGGCAATATCTATTTATCTACTTGCATTTTTACATGTTTTCGAACTGTTATGTTGCTAGGAGCTGTAGCAAGTATACTTGGGCTATTTATTCATATATCTGTCTTGCCTTGGTGGATTTAGGAACAAATTTAAAATTGGTCTTTTGTAGTTTCCCAACTAAGCAATGTCATCTTTTGGGACTTCGGAAGTGCACCTTCTCCTTTGCAGCACCTATGGAATGAGGTTCCCCTTGAGAGCCTACTGGTGTTTTTTGAAGGGGCCTGAAGTCCTTCACCCAGGACTTTGGTGGGGATGACTGAAGCCATCTTTTAAGCTAGATAGTTCTTTTATTTATCCTGGTTTTTTTTGCCATCTCTACCCCTGTTGATTTCTTGTTTTTATTATCTTGTTTTGATGTTTTAAATCATTTATAAACTGCCCAGAGTTGCTGGAAATCAGGCAGCATATTAAAAAGTTATTTATTTTTCAAAAATTCTATTCAGTCAGACCAAAGTCTGTTTCCACATTCTGATCCCGTATTAACTAATCAGATACCCATAAAAAGTCAACAAGCAAGTCCACTCTGTTTTTATCTTGCCTTTCAAGTGGCCTTGATAGAAAAACAGTCATACTGTATACCAGGAACATAGTAAGATACTATATTCTGCCCATAGGACATACATTTACATATGCCACTGTAAATATATTCAGTAACTATATATATTTTGATTGTATGCAAAATTCTCATCTCAGACTTCTTGAGAACCCCCAGGAGTAAAGAACTCCTGGTTCTTTACTAATATATCCAAGTTTTCTTAGCAAAATTAGAGAAGCGGTTTCTTGTTGCTTTCTTCCAGGATGTACTGTATTTTTAACTAGTCTAGCCTACAACTCTTGGATTTTCTAGCAATTTCCCCTCTGAGTTCTAACAAGGTCGATCCTTTTAGTTTTATCAAAATCAGCCAAGACTGACTAGATGTTGCCAAATTGTGTGAAAAATAAACACATTTCAGTTCTTGCTACTGAGACCTAACACTATGTTGTGAAGTGTCAATAGAATTTTCAGGGCTCGATATGTAGGTCAGTCCCCAAATTGCCACTGTATATGAGGAATAATGTTGGCTTAGGTTTTAGGACTATTGTGGGAGTTTTATTAAGTTATTGTACATGAAGTGCTTTAAAAAGATACAAAATGTGCTATTTGAATGTTAAATTTTTGTGTGTGAATGAAATAAACCCATTTATTATTAATCTTAATTCTATTTTCCAATCAGTTTTCTTGACCACCATACATGTTAGTAACTCTCTCCGAGTATCTTGAGATAGCTGGAGACAGCTTTGATTACTATTTGGGCATTTATGCTGGGAATATGCTCATACATCTTTTAGTGAGGTATCAACTTTCTTTCAAAATTGACAAGGCAGGAGAGAAAGAATTCTTTGTTAAAACATCTATTTTTGCTTATTATAATGTAGCAAGGCTTTGCTTAAGCACATATATGTACATTGTTTCACTCCCACATATTCACCCAGCTCCACCAAATAACTAATAAGAAACCTGAAGGGAATTCAAAAGATGGATCATGACCCAACCAAGTACTGTAATTGTCTGCCATCCCTTTTTAAGTATAAATATAGTACTTTATTTTTTATTTATTTCTGTCACTTTTTAATTAATTAATTAATTGAGGAAAAAAGAGTAAACAAAGATACTAATAATGGAGATATATATATTGTCAAAGAGAAGGAAAAAAAGAATACATAAAAAGTGCTTTAACAAAAAAGTAAAAGAAAAAAAATAATAATATGATATGTCAATTTGTTGTTGTTCAGTCATGCAGTTGTGTCCCACTCTTGCCAACCCCATGGACTGCAGCCAGGCCTCCCTCTCCTGCACTGCCTCCCAGAGTCCACCCAAGCCCACGCCCATCACACTGACCATGCTATCTATCCATCTCATCCTCTGCCGTCCCCTTCTCCTTTTGCCTTCAATCTTTCCCAGCATTGCAGTCTCTATATATACTTGTCTAATTCAAATATTACTTGAATACATATATGTTTCAAATACATTTTGTATGACTATTTTTTTAACTGTATTTTGCATACATGAGTCCCATCTTTCATTAAACTTGTCTATACAAAGTCTACACTTATAGATGATCCACTAATAATTGTCAAGTGGAATCAGGTCTTCAATCCATTGAATAAATGGAGCCATACATTTATCTTTTCAGTGCTGCAGTATCAGCCATATAGCCATTGACTGTCAAAGCAGAGAGAATCCATTTATGTTGTCTGTCTGTCAGATTCCAGGTACTTAGGTACATAGTTCAAAAGAATATTATCCTCTGAAAATAGTAGCTTTTTTATCCTTATTTCATCTCCAACAAAGTGCTCCTTCTCTATACAAATATCATGAAATCCAATAATATTGAACTCAATATAGTAGTTTATTTTACTTTCAGCATCAGCAGTGCTCTCACTAGTTTTGCTGGGCTAAGCCATTTTTGCAATTTTCACCCATAGGCTGGCTTCCACATTTAGTCTGGTTTCAAACTGGGATACTCACTGATCGTCTTATGTTGAAGGCCACATTTCTTACATTTCATTGTTGATTTATTTGCTGCTTTTTTAAGGCTGTCATCAAAGTACCAAACTACTAAATTCAGATGGAGTCCATAAATTTTACAGCATAGCATCCCTCATCTTTGGCATGCCAGCTGTGACTATTGGGATTTGTAGCTTAGCAACATTTGGCAGAGTATAGAGTGTCTGCATGCTGCCTTCATAAGGGATGGACTTGGGATAATAGACCTACCATACTTTTTGTAAAACAATTTTTTGTCCTTTAAAATTCAAAAGTGCTCTTTAAAGTGGCTTTCTCCACTCTGAACAGTGTTTGAATAGATACACACATATATACATTCTTAATAATATAGTGCTTTTCTCTCTACACTTCTAACAGGAAGCCAGTTCTTTAAAAAAAAAGGAGAATCTGGTATATCTACAGTCCCTTTGAGCATAGGAAAAAAAATTCTTAAGAAAATGTATCCATGTACAGTATCTATAGATATGTTTTATTGCTATTAAATAGTATTGCTAACAGTAGGGAGAATTAAATTATTCCTTTCTAACCATAACTGCCAGCCCCCAAAATCGACTCCTATGCTGCAATTTCAATTAATGGGGAAAAATGAAAACATATATGTTCTAATTTAATTTCTGAGCCAGAGACCAATGTTTAAAGGAGGTCACAATGTATTGGGATAGGATGGTTAATGGCAGTTAAGGATTTTTTTAAATTTCTGACTTTAATAGTGAATGGTGGGTGGATGATAAGTCTCAATCATGGGTAGAATCTACCTAGTGTTTTTCTTCTCAGCTCCAGTCCCTCTCTAGGAATTTCTCTTGTCCATAGCATTTCAGTTGAAGGGATTGGCCTGGAGGTAGGGAGATGCTCCAGCACCAATGGCTACACAGCATTGGGAAATACTGTAGGTTTAGGACCAAAGAATCAGGGATCATGTTTAATACTTTTTGCTTCTTTCTCAGTAATACAATGCCATTTTGATACATGGTGAACAGTGCTGCACCATAATATTCCAGGTTATTTTGACATTAGCTTTTGTAAATAGCAGTTTTACAACACACTATCCTATAGCAATCAACCCCTTTTGTGTTGGTCTCAAAGTGTCTGCCACCAAAATTCAGCAATAAGCTATCAAAAATTGGGAGCATAGTTTCTTGCCATGTTTGAGGAGAAAACAAAGGCAAGAACACCAGTTTTCCAAAAAGATTGCTACACTAATGAAACATTTTTAAATAAAAAAATAAATGAAACTGAAAGTCCTGCCCCGATTCACCTCAGGGTAATGTCACAGTATTCTTGCTCTCCCCACAGTAGTTTTCAGCAGGCAACATATTTTTTCAAGTACAATTCATATGTACAATATACCTGCATCTTTATTAAAAAAGCATGGTGAAATTTGCATTTTTAAAACATTTATTCCTTTCATGATATGGAGCTTGGATTTTTCCTTCTATGCTGAGCTAGAAGTTCCTTTTCCTGGCCAGACACTACCAATTTATACTCTCGATATCACTTTTACGTATTTATTTGCCATTTAGGGCAAGCAACACCATTTTACAAATGTATAAAATGCATAAAATCCTATTCACTATTTTATGCACATATTTTTTACATGTAAATAATAAATAGTATTTTACATGTATAATATGGTGTTATATATGAGTAAACTCCTATTCACTATTTTAAATATCCATTTCCTCCCTTTGTCTATTAAATTGAGGCTTCTGATTTTTCTCCCAGGCTAAAACTGTGTATCATGCCACCAGCTGTGTTTCAGATATAATTTGAAAAGATGCACAAGTCTGCAATTCACTTGGGAGACATTCTCTCATACAGCCCAAATAGACTAGCTTCCACTTGCTATCAATGAAGCAACATATTAGTAAATTTGCATAATTTTATCTTTCTGATGAATATTTTTCACCATATTATACCAGTGTTGTTTATTGAGATAATTCAGGCATTTGGAATAATTCAGTAAACCATTATTTGGTTTTCATGGGCTTATATTAGTAAGTTACATTAAACTACCAGAAAGTACCATGTGATTTCCTGGTTCAGGAGGTGAGCCAAGATTAAAATTCAGAGGTGCTTGCAGAATCTGAGGCTTTCGTCAAAGTGATGAAAACAGCATTTTTTGCTGTTGTGGCACAAGATTTGTTCTTTTGTACTTACAGTATATAAATCACATACAATTTATATTACAGTTTTGTCATTTACTTCCTCTTCCCTCTTCCACGGATATCTCTGCATAGACTAGAGAGTTATGTGAGAGGATACAATTCATTATGGGAAAGGATCAGTTGTACATAAAAGTGTTTAATTTGCATTGATCAACATTACAGGTACTCTCAGTACATAAGTGGAGGTGGGGAAATCGGTGCAAAGGGAGAGTTTACCAAATCAGAGCAAATACAACTTAGGACATTTGTGAACTAACCAATAGTTAGTAGAAACTAATGACTGAGAAAGGATTTATTTTCTTTCTTTTTGTGCCCTTGAATCAGTTGTTGACTCTGGCAACTGCCTGGATTAGTCCCTGCAGTTTTCTTGGCAAGGTTTTTTCAGAAGTAGTTACATTACTGTACTTCCTACCTAGGACTGAGAATGATTGACCAAGGCTAGAATGCATAGTCTCCAGGTTTCTTGCTTGATGCCTTAATGCTACATCAAACTGGTTCTCTGAGGAAGGATTAGAGGAAGAAAATAGTTACTTGTCAGCAGGTTTACATCTCTTGAAAATTACTATAAAAAAAAGTTAGAGTCTAGATAAAGGAATCAATTTGCTGCATCATATTGCTTTTGGGAATATATTTGTCAGTGGGAAAGTTTAAGGTAAAACAGGAAGCTACAGGCAAGTAGAAGGAATAGAAAAATGGTATGCCAGAAATCAATTAGTAATGTAATCTGCATTTCAGTTAAGAGCCTTTCCTACTTTATTCTTGCAGGGAAGTGGAATAAGAGACTTCAGAGTAGGTCCCATCACAATAACAGTTTATATGTTCAAATTCTGTGATTAATTAACAGTTTTAAGTTTTAAGACTACCTTTAAAGATCATCTGCTTTTGTCTTTGGAAATTCAGATAGATTTCCAATAAGTATACTTGGCTGCAAAGACAGAAGGGCAATATTTTTTTGTTTCAAAAATGGCCTTGCTGGGCCCAGACTAAAGCTCTTGTCTGATCCAGTCAGCTGTCTCCCACCAACTACTTCGAGGAAACATTCATTCAAATAAACATATACTGAAAAAACAACTGCAGGCTCTAACAAGCCATAGTATTGTGAGTAAGGTGAACTTTGAACCAGAAGCCATATGCATGCAGTATATACTGTCCACACTGTAGCTGCAAATATAATGCACTGGAAATAGAAGCTTTATGCATGCAATATGCCATCCACATTGTAAGTAGAACTATAGTATTGTCAATAGAGAGGTATAGATTGACCATAGCTCAGTGGTTGAGCAGGTTTGAAACATTGTCTTGCAAGTAATCTTCACCATTTGAGACTAGTGCTTTTCAAGAGGCTTTTCTTGATACCCTCTTCCTATACAATTAGAAGAGTTGTTTTTCATGTCAGCCCCACTCTTGTGGGATTCCTTGCCAAGAAAAATTATGGCCATGTTTGATCTTCAAGTCTGGTATAATAATGAATACTGAATAATGAATAAATTATTTATCTGGTAATCTGGGAGTAAGGAACCAAGAGCTGCCTGAAGCATATCAGGAGCATACCTTTGACAGTATCCAATTGGAAGTGTGTCCTTCCTTCTTTTTAGAAATAAATTCAGGACTGGAACTAGTGAAGATAGGTTGGGTGAAAATTTAGCTAACAAACAAATTTGGCAGGGGAAGTCTTAAACAGATATTCCTTCCAAATCAACAACATATACTTGGCTACCTAGAGAACCTATCAGCCCTTTGAGATAAGCAAGGTTAGGATTTTGTTTCATGGTATAATAACAGAATCTTGGAAGCTGTCAGAGTTTCTATTATGTATTATAGGAATTTCTGTAGGACTCATAAGTATTGCTCATTAAGTGCCACTGTAAGTTTGGATGCAAAATGAGTGTTTACCATGAGGACCATCTGTATAGCAAACAAAATTAAGGTGGGTTTATTTTGAATTTCTTTTTCATGGTTTCTTCTTTTCCAGGAATGAGTCATCTTTTTTGAATTTCCTTCTCCCTAAGAGTTCATTCATTAGCTGGAAATGGAAATGAAAATAGAAATTAAAAAGAGAATAAAAATTAATCTATAGAAATAAAACACATAGAGACACTATTAATTAGTAGGAATAGGTAGTAATGAAAAACATTTTTAATAAAGTAGTTCCCACTTAGAATTGATGTCTGCTCAAGATGTGTACCATCTCGAGAACAAGAACACAGAATCAAATGGTGGCAAAACTAGGATATTAATTAAAAGTAGGATATAATTCAGTGGGAGAATTACAATAAGCAGCTCTTCCTTTTACACAGCAGCCTAATTTGTGGCAGGAAGGGGAGGGCATAAAGAATTATTTGAACCCATGGGTAGGCATCCTAGTGTGTATAGGCACCAATACAGCCATGAATACCTCCATTGTTCTCTTGGTGCAATATGTTATCTTAACATGTGTATTTACATGAATGCTTCTGGACATGCAAGCATAAAAAATCAAAATACTGGATTGCTATAACCCAATGCTTTATTTAGAAGTATGACCAACCAATTCCATGGCCAAAGGAAAAGGAGAAAGATAGTCTGGGGTGGAAAAGGGATATCTTGGAAGGAAGAGGGGGAAAATTAGAGAACAGGTTTGCCAGTTTACTCTCTGGTAAATTAGGACCATCAAATCTGGATTATAAAATCCAGATGACCATAGATTGCAATGCAGAATTGGTTGTGATTAGAGTGGTCTATAAGCTGGATGGATGGATGGAAGAGAGAGGGAGAGAGGGAGGGAAGAGAGAGAAAGAAAGAAAAAAGAATAGGCAAAGGAAAAATGCAACTTATTGTAAGGCCAGAAAGGCAGGCAGGAAATAAGCACAGAAATAGATTAGCAGCTGGTGTTAAAAAGGAAGAGAACTTTTACTCCCCACAAAAGGGGGAGAGGAGGGAGCACAACCGTGAATGCGTGTTGTGCTCTGTCTGAAACCTTTGGGGTGTATCAGGCCCACAAAAATAGGAGAAAACAAGCGCCAGTTTTACAGACACACTGTTCATCCCTATTTGCATATTGCTGTGCAAGTGTTACATGAGTCCTTGAAACGCTGATGTAAGTAACCCTTCAAACAAATGTAACCCAGTTTAAGTTACTTATAAGGTATCCAGGATATGATTGGAAAGGGAAGAAGGCAGGGCATCAACTCAATGGGAGCTACAGCTCTTCCTTGAGTTTTCCTTCAGTGGAGATCCTTCTGCTGCTGCTTCAGAACGAGGAAGATGTAAGAGGCACTTCTCTCTTGGACTCTCTCTAAAGAGAGAGAGAGCCAGTGCTTCTAAATTTATTTGTTTGCAGCCATTTATCTCAGTTTCCTGTGGCACGGTTCAAAAGAAATTATTCCAAACGTTTATGAGTTTTCTTGCACTGTACAAGTCCATCACCCCACACTGAAAGAGCGTGGCGATGGCAACAGCAGAGGCAAAGATAGATGGATGAATACTTGGTGTTAATTACATCACAGAATAATTGACTACATCAATAGAGCTAATCATCTCATCCAAACTGGGCCTGTTGGATGTGCGGGGGGCGGGGGCAGGGGGGGCAGCATTTCCACAGCATTACTGCCACTTGCCTTTTCTCTTTTCCTTTTCTTACTTGAAAATTCTTTCTTCTTAAATAATTCCCTAGCCTGGCCTATCGATTTTGCCTTTCTGTCAAGAAATAGACATGCAGATAAACAGACATGTGGGTTTCAAACAGCAGAATCTCCAACCCAATCTTCATTCAAAAAAAGTGTAAGTTTGCATAGCTATCAGGAGAGAATTAGCGTTTTTGTTATAGCGGAGGAAGTTTTCTCTGCAATCTGTTGCTCTAGACCAAACTGCCAACACGTCAGGTCCACAAACACACAGTTTGTCTTGAAAAGATAATGTGGATCATAAGTTAACTACCAGGAAGTTAGTTCATTCAAGGCCATGGAGAGCTTGCAAGAATTCAGCAACTGCAAAGAACTCTCTACAAGGTGCTCTTCGTAGGGTGCTTGCTTGATCTTTCTTGTGCCTGCAAAAGGGACCCGCAGTTTAGGTGAACTAGAAAACCAGTCCTTTTCATTCCTAAATCAATATGGCATAACTGCAATAAACTTTCCAAATAACTTCTAGCCCTGCCATTTCATTTGGTTTGGACCTGTGAAAAATCCTGACATTTTTGATAATGATGATAAAAGAAGAGTTTTATATTTTCCTAATGAACTCTTCCAACCCACTTTGATGCCGGGCATCATGCTAAGCTGAAACATGATTTTTGAGACTGTGAACTTGGTCACTGTGTTTTGGAATCTGAAACTGATATATGAATCTAACCGAGGTTTATTCAGCAAACCATAATTTTCCACATACAGATACAAGCTGTAATTCAAAGGTTGAATGTAGCACCCATTGAGAATTGTGCTGTGTTTGTCTGCTTGTTTTAATTATTTTTTGTTCTTTTTTATTTTTGTATACATTTCTACTTTGCATACTATTCAGCACAGTGTATATCATCAATAACAGTAAAAATCAATAAGGATCATGTAATACAGTAGAACAAAATTTGAAGAAGCACAGTGCAAAAGAACAGCATAGATATACAGAAGTGCTGGAGGGGGGAAAATCCTTACTCAGCAGGTCCTCTACTCCCACATTTAATACTTAAAAAAAACAACCCAAGTTTTTAAAGGCAGACAGGTTAACTGATGCTTGGGATGGGGGTTGCTTCCCCAAAAGGCAGGAGATTTGACATCCCCTACTTGCATTTGCTACTTTTAATTTTCCCTTCAATTAATACCCACCAGCATTAAATTCCCTTCTCACTATCTCTCACTATCTTATCTTCATGTAACATATGTGCATGTGTGTGTTTAGGGTGTGTGGTGGCATGAGTGGTTAAGGCATTGGGCTTGTCAGCTTGAAGGTCGGCAGCCCAAGTTCGAGACCTAAGAACTGCTGTGCAACAGGGTGAACTCCTGTTGTCTGCCTAGCTCCTGCCAACCTAGCAGTTTGAAAGCATGCAAAAATGCAAGTAGATAAATGGGTACCACCTTAGGTGGGAAAGGTAACAGCATCCATGCACCTTGGTGTATAGTTAGGCCGTCCACAAGACGACAGAACATCTTTGGACAAACAGCAGCTCCCTTGGCTGTGAATCAGAGATGAACACCACCCCTTAGAATCAGCCATGACTGGCATATGATTGTTATTTGCAACCTTCCCAGCTGGCTTCTGAAAGCAAAGTCAATGGGGGAAGGAAGATTTTCTGAACAACCATGTGATTTGTCATAAAATCAGATACAGTTACATGATGATTCATGTAACAACCACATTGCTTAGTTCCAGTCCTAACTGTGGTCATAAGTTGAGGACTACCTATAATTTAATTTTCATCTATCAATCAGTTTTTATTTTTTATTTTAATGCATTTATGTTGTTTTAAAGAAAAATAAAAAACACAGATAATTATAATACATACATAAACATTTATAAAAGTGCTTAAAATTAAAAAAGAAAAAACAAAATACAGTATAATAATTATTTATTATTATAATGACATTGCATTTCAATTCCCTAGCAACTGAACGCTTGAAATGTCACATCTGCAGCACAGAGCAAAAGGGAAACACGGGTCTCTGTGTTTATTCTGAGAAAATTCAGTTATGAATGCAAGGTTGCTCATTAAAGAAAATCAAGAAAACTAACATTTCTTCTCTATTATTAGACCTTAAACAGTTTTTTCTTCTCTTCTAATTTCATCTTTGCTGATATTATACATATCTTAGATAAGATATTTTTATCCTATTTTTATATATCTTTACTCCCAAAGCAGAAACCATCCAAATGTGATTTGGATAGAGATACAGTTTCTAAAACCCTGTTGAAGTTTATCTCATTCTCTGCTTTCTAATTCTTCAGGCAGAATTTTCACAGGCCGGGTGGATGGGCTCCAGTTCAACATCTGAATAACCAAGACTGGAAATAGCAGGCCCTGATGCCATCCTGCCACTCTTGCTAAGGTTAGGTTGGAGACCTGGTCTAAGTGCCTAATTGCATTCTCTTGATCCTTCTTCTCTTCCAAGGACAACTTTAGCCAATGACATGACAGATTTCTATTGACATTAGGAGGCCCATAGATCTGCTCTTGGGCCCTTTTGACCAATTTTGTTTCCTGACTTATCAAGCATTGTGTCAACCATACTGTGATTAGGCAAACCTTGCCTCCTACTGGGCTTTGATAATAAGAACACCATGTGTGCCCACTGGCCAAAAAATGGGATTTTGGACTTTGATCCTGACATCCAGCCTAAATGCACCACAAACGCACCACAAAGTTAAAGGTCAATTTGTCCTTGGACTGTTCAAATGTGTAGTAAATGTATGTTATCCAAGGTGCTTTGTATATACATCATACCTCTCAGCCAGTTGGATCTTGTCATATGTTATATATAGACATTTCTGGATATTGCCTTTGTTCTCAGTTTCCTCTGAGTCAGATCTGCTGCAAACTGACCCCTGCTGAGTGACTTTAAGCACCTATTTTTGGCCAGAGATCCCAGCTTCAGAATGTACTGTAGCAATGAGGACCATATAGTTTTGGTAGCTATCAGTATACCTCATAAGACATAGATAAATAATACAAATCACAATATTTCATGCAGGCTACACTGATTAATCATAAAAAATATGCTAAGAGTTTGTATGTTCTCTGCAGGATATTCATGGCTACAGATGATATCCAGACTATGACTCCAAACAAAATTCTCAGAGTAGGAGAAAACAAACTCCACCTATCAACTATGGCTATCTGTTTTGTGCAGCAAAAAATCTAGCTGGCTACAAACTCTTTGTTTCCATCTAATGGTTATCCAGACTCTTCCCATCTAGATTTGATAGCCCTAAAGATGTGACACTGAGTTTTATATTCTCTTAGATAATATATTGTCCTTACTCTAGAACTTTGTAAGAAATATTTTTCAAGATAGCAAAAATTAGAACAAAACACCTATCAAATACATCCCTACTACCACCCAAAATCTCAGAAATATTCAGAGAGAGGACATCTTAGAACAGCAGATGTCAGCTGCGATGATTTACTGGGCAAATGCAAAAAAGGAAAAGTTTTGAACAACAGTGCAAACAGTTGTAATATAGAATAAAATGTGTACATATGAAGTAAGATGATAAGCACTAACACAGAAATGAGACAAAGAAAGGGAAGTGAACATATTAGTTAGTAATATTTTATTAATACTAATCCAGATAACAAGTCCTGAATCTAAATGAGAAATGTGTATTATTGTGTATAGTTAAAGCATATTTTACCTTGATTGGGCACAGGCCCCAAAGATCTTCTAAGACCTTTTAATCTTCTAAGGAGATTAAAACAGCAGTGGTTTGCAGTATGACTTGTGGTGGGACTGGGATTGAGGGAGTGTTGCTATTCTGCTCCTGCTTGGCCTCTCTGCCATGGTGAAAACCAATGATCATGGAAACCTTTTAGACTGAGGAACGGAGACATATTAAAATGATTCTTCTCCTTCCTGAGTGGGCAATTTGGTAGAATTGAGAAAAGAGAGGTTCAATCCTTGTTGACCATTCCAAAGACCTTGGCTCTTTCCTCCATCCTGTTTCACATCTACATGAAACCATGGTAGAGGTCATCTGTCAGTTTGTGGTGAGTTTCATCAATATGCTGATGATCCAGTCACATAGCTCTACCCTGTGCCAGCCAGAAGATGCTGTACAGAGCTAACCTGGTAAAGGTGAAGGTGACCCTGCCAATCGACTCTAGGGTGTGGTGCTCATCCCCATTTCCAAGCCCAAGAGCCAGTGTTCGTCCAAGGATGCTTCTGTGGTCATGTGGCCAGCATGACTAGATGCCAAAAATGCACGGACCCGTAAGAGAAGGTGGTACCTATACCTACTCGCATTTGCATGCTTTCACACTGCGAGGTGGGAAGGAGCTGAGGTGGAACAACAGGAGCTCACCCTGCTGCACGGCAACGCCAGGCCTTGAACTCAGGCCGCCAACCTTCCAGCCAGTAAGCTGAGCTCTTAACTGCTTGCGCCACCACGCCCCTTAGGTAAAGGCTAACCTGGTACTTGGAATCTTTTATGATCTGGATAGAACAAAAGAAGCTCAGATTAAATTCCAATAAAGCAGATTACTTGTTTATTTAGAAAGCTCCTGGACCAACACTAAATCCATCTTTAATTCTTAAGGTTACTGATGGTGGTATTAAACTTTTTCATAAGGAATTGGTCCAGGATCTGGGGATTCATTTGGATTCATAGTTCTTGATGGAAAAAGCTGCAGCATGTGCTCTGACAACTGTCACTCACTTACTTGGGTTACTGTACACTGTAATTACTTATCCTGGGTTACTGCAGTTACTTGGGTCTACCTTTGAAGTCTACTCTGAAACATGCAGCTGCCTAATTGCTGGTGGGCTAGACCTGGTTTAGCAGTATTGTACCCATTGTGTGGAAGTTTCATTGGCTACTAGTAAGTTTGCAGATAGTGTTCAAAAGGCTATTTATAATTTAAAATGCCTTTTTGACTCAGATCCTCAGTTTTTATGAGATGATCTCCTCCGAGTAGAATCCTTCCTTCTTGCATGTGCTATGTGGAAAAGTTTATTGCTGATACTCTCTCTTCAGTTTTTTTTTGGTGGGGGGAGGGATGTGGCAACAGTACAAAGGCATTCTTTCTCCAAAGCTTCAAAACTTTCTTCCATCTCCATGTTAGAATGGTCTCTTCCTTACTGCCAGCAGAAGATCACCTTTTATCAAATGTTTGGTGGATAGGTTGAAAAGAATACTGTCTATTTTGTACCTGGGAGTAATAGCTTTATATCTCTAGATTTTTAAATGACTAATTTATGCTGATTTTATAATTAGGACATTTTGATGTTTTATTGTATGAATGTGTGTGTGGGTGTGTGAATTAACAAATAAAACAATTGTTCCATTTTCCTGCCTGTACAATTAAAGCAAATACGGATATATATTTATATCCTGGGAATCCATTTCAGGCAGAGGCAGAAGCCAGACAATTTATCCCAAAATAGATGACTATTCTGTATAAACAGGTTCATAAAACACATCTCATTAAGAATCTCAGTGCTTTTTTTTTAAACAAGAAGCTAATAAATAGATCCCCAGCCTGCTTTTGCAGTTCAGGTATCTTCCTTCCACATCACCCTTTATTTTTTTCTTTGCTATAGACTCCAGAATATTCCATAAAACTGGCCTTTTCTTGCTTTTCTCAATTAATTCTGTGCAAAGTTAACCATTATTTTTGCTTTTTCTGTGAAGATCCTGTAAAAAAATAATCATCATGATCTTGCTGGGTCATGATTCAGCTGCAGATAATATAATTTATTTGGTTTCACATATGCTATGAATCCAACTGTGGAGGTTTACTTGATCAGTTGTGGTTAATTAGATTATGGCTCATCATAAAATGTGAACAGATTAAAAAGTCTGCCTAGTCCAGAAGTCTTTCTCTAGCAACAAGTTCAGACATTGGAGAAAAAGTAATCCCCTTGCCCTCTTCAGTGCTTATTTCCAGCACTATTCCCAAAATTCACTCAGAAGTAAAATTTGTCATTGTCACAGAAGTTCCATTCAACTCTCAGGGCAAATGACTATTAAATACCTGTCCTGCTGCAAAGATATTTAAGCTAATTCTCCCTGCTACATTTTGTAGCAGTGAACTAAAGACATTTTCTCTCTTTTTCTGCCTTTTTCTCCTTCCTGATGCTAAGAAAAGCACATTTTTCTCAAGTGGTGTGTTTCACTAAATGAGGATGATTGCTCTCAGCAAGGGCATATGAACACATAAGATAGGCCCTTTTTCTTTACTGTCAAGTGATTTATTAGTGATATTTCTATTTTTTTCCTACATGAGGGCAAGGTCTATATTTTTTGACTTGCCAATCTGTAAGAGTTAAATAATTCAAGAGGCCTTTCCTTCTATCCAACTCCCACTGTATTCATTGCAGCCACACAGAGAGAGCATTCCTTATTTATTCATTTAAATTTTGTTTTCCCCATTTGCAGTATAATGAAGGTAGCTCCTAGGCATGCCTTTTTAAAAGAAAAAAAATTCCAGTCAGAAAACCTTGAATCAGGATCATTGCAATGCATTACAGTATGCATGAGGTTGCCTCTGGAAACAGTGCAGAGGTTACTAATTATCAGTGCTCTGCCAATTCAAAATGTTAGAATTAATCAACAAAGTCTAAATGGTTTGGGGTCAGTTTACAAAACTGTTCTCTAAATCTTTATTGCTCATCTTATCACTTGCTATGTGAGAACTTTCATATTTATCCTGTATCCTGCTCCTTTTTTGAGAAACCTATATATTCTTAACTTCCCTTTCATTTCCACAGGGAATTGATAAAGTCTTCTGGATAGGAGACAAAACGTTTTCCAGTTACATCTAATATTAAAAATCCAGTTTCCTAAAGAAGTGTTTCCTTGTTGGACCTTCCCTTGAGACCCTCCCACCTTTATCCCATGAAACAATGGTCTCATCTTAATTTCCTGCTGGCTGTGGTACAATATCTTGCTAGCTGTTTTTAGAGGCCATGATTCTGGGCTTGTTGGCTGGAAGCTCAGTGGCTCAAGTTCAATACCCAAGAGCCACATATAACAGGGTGAGCTCCCATTGTCTGCCTAGCTCCTGTCAACCTAGCAGTTCGAAAGTATGCAAAATGCAAGTAGAAAAATAGGTACTGCCTCCTCCAGCGGGAAAGGTAACAGTGTCCGTGCGCCTCTGGCCATGGAAGCAGACAAACACTGGCTCTTTGGCTGGGAAACGGAGATGAGCACCATCCCCTAGAGTCAACCATGATATGCCAGGGAAAACCTTTACCTCTTGCCTCATGATGTAGACTTTTCTTCTTTGTGGTCCTCCCCCCCTTGAAATGTCAGAGCAGGTTCCATCTTGTATGTCACCATAGCTGAAGCACAGCTCAGACAGGTCTTCTTGATTGTAGTGCCAGACCATGGAATAATTCTAATAAATAGCACCTAATGCATCAAAAACCCTGCTGCTGCAATCATATAAATTGCATGGAGCATTTCATGAGCAATATTTCTTCCACGCATTAGGTCTTAGAGGGGTTTAATATTTAGCCAACAGTGTCAAGCCTCTGATCAAGTATTGATCAGATAAATATTGTTCTGTTGCATGGCTTTATAAAATGCAAATAATTAGGACAACAGCCTGGTGGTATTTCTAACAATTATTTCAATCACATTCTTCTATGTGCACTTAAATATTATACCTACAATATTATAAGTATAATGTAATTATAATATAACAAGAGGATATTATATTTTCAGTAATGCTGTCAGTATCTTGATGCAATACTGTGACCTCCTACAGTTGGCTCAGTGGCTAACTGCAAGAAGCTATTCAGGATTGAGTATGGTTAGTGTGTGGTTGGGAGAATACCCAGAAAAACTGGATGAGACTAGAAAGTTTAAAAAAATATCCCAG
>JANHZU010004017.1:76483-89730 GCA_032468055.1 Acrochordus granulatus
GAGACTAGAAAGTTTAAAAAAATATCCCAGAAGAAGAAAGTAATAAACCAAACACGTCTGAGAACATATACTTATAAGAAGCTGAAGTCAATTTGAAAGAACTTACAAAATTCTGATACCCCTTAATAAAGTTCACATGTAACTTATTGCCAGTCTTAAATAAAGATAGTTAAAAGATGCATGTGTTTAAGGTTTTTCTGTTTAAATACCCTTATTGTCCCACATTAGCAGGTAGAAGAGAAATGGAGTACATTCAAAATTGGAAGATCGGGCTGAGAAGATGAAACCCTTTATATTGCAATCCCATTGTTCCTTCCCTAAGACTGACAAATAGAAGGCAATATTATCTAAACTCTTCCCTAAATATAGAGGTATGTGATAAGGAAGAGCAATTGCACCTCTGAGTGCAATCTGGGTCTCAGAAAAGTTATCTAACCCATTATATGTTACCCTTTAGCTTTTCTTAAAGTTATGTCACCAGAATGAGCAGTCAGATACTGTATTTTGGTTCCTTTTCAATATCTAGTGGTTTGATGGAAAATTCATTTTTCCCTTTAAAATAATGGAAATTCAAGGAAAACAAGCCAATTTTGAGATGTGTGTGTATATAATGTTCCAGGGTAAAATTTATTTATGATTTTTATATGGCTGCCCAACTCATACACAGTGATTCCAGGCAGCGTGGTGCCTTGAGTATCCACAAAGGTTACTACATCCCCCAAAGGCTTCCAAATATTGGCCTTGTCGATTTGGAACTACAAGAAGGTGACAGTAGGCTGTGGGTTGCCCACCTTTGCTTCAGTAAATTTCTGCAAAGCTACCTTATTCTGAAGAGTCTTTCTTCTTGATAAATATGCCCGTTTTACCCTGTGGTGGACTGCATTTCTTCTTGTTATTGTGCTGCTTAATTTTATTATTAGCATTTTAGTTTGTGATATTAAGTTTAGAGAAACTTTGGGTTGAAAAATAGCCTATACTTTTTAATGTATCAGTTAATAAATAATTTACTTTGAAAACATGCTAGGAAAGAGCAGTAATCCGTCATTAGAGATCAGCTAAAGAAAGGATTCTTTAAAAAAAATATTATTCTTAATAATAGCAACAGTAGCAGCTCTGGCCTCTATCTTCTGCACCATTAATTGCCTCTTGGGTGTTACAAAATATCACACTTCTATATTTCAGAAAATTTGGCAATTTAACTATAAAAAAACCCACACAGAGAAAGAAGCAAAAACTAATTGCTTTGTCAGCCTGACAAATGATCAGATGGCAATTTCTCCCACAACACACATTCTCATAAACCCAAATCAGACACCAGGCTAGAAGTAAGAAGAACAAGTTTTTTTTTAAAAAAAGTTAATTTCCAGGCTAGAAAATGTTGCTGTATCCAGTGCTTCACTGATCCATAGCTTCTTGTTATTTGTAGATTTCACTTTGTGTTTGAGCAATGTCTATGTCTTTCAACAGAAGCAGCAGTGAATCATAGCAGCTGGACTAAATGATTGATTGCACCAGATGTACTATAGCTCCAAAGGCAGTCATTAGATGTGTGCATTATTATCAACAATTCGTGGATCCACATGATTAGAGATAGAAGTGTACAGTAAGTGGAAAGAGTTCTGTCTCTTTTAATTAAAAATGAGTGATTCACAGATGTATTACTCCTATTTGTGGAGGTTCAGTATAAAGTATCATGGCTAATAGCAGGTCTGTCTTGATAGCTCCCATGGCCAGAAACAGACCAGAGATATACACACTGGTCTCCTGCCCATCTCTCCTTTTCAGAAATCCATGAGATTATGGTTATCCATGAGAATTTGACTGTGAAATACACAGCTAGCAATTTTTATTCCTCCCACTTAACATTCCATGTTTATCATCTGTGTCTACATTCCTAATATATTTCAACAAGCAGTGTGCTAGCCATGATTAGAAAGAAAAGACATTTTATGCAAGTATAATTTCATTTCTTAAGTTCACTTAAACCATAAAAGCATCTTGACTTTAGGAATGAAATAAAAGTTTCCATCTACAGCAGTTTGTCATCCTATAACTATAAAATCTATACGCTATTGAAACTCTTGTTCCTGCAATCTTTAACTGGACAAAATGATTCATCATAGGGCAACAGCTTTTGAACCAAAGGACTTCATATGGGCTAACTTACAGTATGCGTCCAAAATCTGGGACACATGACTTCCATGGAATTGAAATTTGGCAATTTGCAATGATGACATAAAAATTATCATAAAACAGTTTATGACTTAATACAAAATGTCAAAAAACATTTCCTGTGGTCAACTCCTGATGTTTAACTGTGCTATACAGTTCAACATGGATTATTTTTATGAAGTATCTCCCTGAATTATAAAGAACTCTTCAAGTACGTTAGAAGATTTGCCATTGTTAAAGGCAATTCATCTGATTAGGAAGTATCTCTGAAATGATAACTCAAGGGGTCACAGGTTGTCTAGTATTCTTTAAAGAAAGAAGAAAAAGGATGTCCTCTCAAATAGAATCAGTGCTGATGGACTTCCATATTCTCATCCCAGCCTGGGTGCAATGCTGGGCCAACTTGTCACTGTTTCATTATTTGATGTTTCTGAGTATGAAGTCCCAGTCTCTGGTCCATAGGATCAGCTCTGGCTGCAGCTCCCACCACGCATGGGAACATGCCAAGCCACTTGAAGTAGCTTAAAGTTAAAGGTTACCCTGCCAGTTGTGACTGACTCTAGAGTGCGGTGCTCATTCCCGTTTCAAAGATGAAGAGCCAGTATTGGTCTGAGGATGCTTCCGTGTTCATGTGTCTGGCATGACTAGATGCCAAAGGTGCACGGACACTGTTACTTTTCCTGCTGGAAGAGGCGGTACCTATTTATCTACTTGCATTTGCATGCTTTCGAACCGCTAGGTTGATGGGAATAGCTTACTGCCTTCCAATTAGTGGAGGATGCTATTCACTTACCATTACTGAAAGAAATGCAGCAAACAGTCTGTGCCTGGAATGTAGAGAGACTTATCTTTTCTTTGAAAAGTATTTTGTTGTCCATCAGTAGCTGGATCTCACTGGCACTGAGCTATCATGACGAGTAGAATATAATACACAGTCCTCTAATCTAAAATTAGGAGACCTAGTGTTCCCAGATTCCAGTTCCTAATTGTTCACCGAATAACTGTAGGCTGATGGTCAGTTTCTCAACTAGCCTATTTTAAGGATAAAATTGATCATTTTAAATGTTATCAATGATGAACACTACTTTGAGCTTCTAGAGAAGGATGGTGCATATGTGAAGTCTTCTTGAAGTCAACCTCCATTCCTGATGACATGTGTTCTTCTGACATAATACGGACATGGTTTACCACTTTCTTCTTTGACATATATTTCAACTTCAGAGCCAAGCATACAGGGCTGGGATTTCCTGGTTGTTTCCAACATCCTTCCTGCCCAAGTATCAACCAGATCTTCCCTTGATAAGAATCATCATTATAACTGTTTACTGCATCTTATCATTAAGTTCCGTAACAGATACATTTTAGCACTCCAAATGCTGATGGGAATTGATTCAGTTTAGAAGGGAAGTGGGTTAGGAAAATAAATGGAAAGTGTTTTTCTTTGGAGCCTTTAAACTGGCCATACTATAGTCCCCTTCCATTCATTTTTCTATCCCTCTTAATCTTTAATTAACATTCAGTCCTATTGGTTGCTTTGATTGTTTCTCCCTATTGAAAGATAAGTTGATTTATAAATATATCATTGATTTTGAAGGGGGTTCTGCAAATACATGTTTCTCCTTAGATTATTCATATTCCTATTTAAGTGTGGACTAGATTGGATATTGTCACATAATTAGCAATAGTATGAGTAGAAAGTAATAGTGACATCCTGACATCCCTGCACAAATTTAATCCAAATTAACAAAGTTTATAGCTTCAGGGGGAAATGCCAAAGACTGAATCCAAGATCTTCTGCATTAAGGCCTGTGCTCAGCCCCCATGTCTTCGTCTCTCATTTATCTTATAATTCTTCTCCTGGGGCCAGTCCTTGACTTCTTCCATTTGAAATAGCCAGATAGGAATAACTTTGCTTTACCTCCTGGAGAATCGCTCCTGCTTTCAGTAGAATATATCTAACTGCACGAGACCAGACCAATTAGTTGACCTGCGAGACAGTTTGTCTCTCTCAGATCTTTTGTAACTCACATGTACAGAAGGTGTTAAGAGTACCCTTACAGCCCTCGGAAGTTCTGATACGAAGTGAGTTCATTTGCGAGCCCAACAAGATGAGTACGGCTAGCTGCATGCTTGGTTCTCTGGGCCGGGCAAATGGGCGCCTGAAAGCTCAGCGATTCTCCAGGCGCGAACAGCCTTTGCCGGTCGCCTCCGGTACTTTCGCCGCGCTCGCCTCCCTTCTAATTCCCGCTAGGGGGCACCTCCTCTCATTTTCGCCCCGTTTCCCAGCTTCGCTTCCCACAATGCACCGAGCACCGGGTACTCTACCGTAGTCCTCGTTCGCGCTCTGGAAGCGGGGCGACGCCGCGGGCGCCCGCGGACGGCGGCTCGGGGCGTCCGGCCAGCCTCCGCCCTCCGCCGGGGAGCGCCGCGCGCGGCTGCCGCTCCCTCGCACTCCCCGAGGGCGCTCAGGTAAGGGGGGAGACTTGCCTCGGGCGCTCCGCCGGTTGTCCGGACTGGGCGGGCGGGCAGTCGCCCAGGCGGAGACCGCCAGCCGTGGCTTCTGCTGCGGGCTGCCTGGGCAGCTGCGGGGAGCCGGCGGAGGCTTTCTGATGCGAAGCGGCGGCGGGCCGCCCCCGGGTTCTGCGCGAAGACGCGCCTCCCCCCCGGGAATCGGGGACGGTTCCCCGCCGCGAGGCTGGGAAGGAAGAGGCTGCGGCGGCAGGACCGCGGAGGGGAGGGAGGGGATCCGCGGGCTCCAGAAGCGGCGGAGGAGGGCTGGAGGGGGCGGCGGGCGCTGGCGCGGGGGCCGTCGGTGGAAGGATGCGCCAGCGCCCGCCGCCCGCTCCAGCCCTCCTCCGCCGGGCGCTTTCTCCGGGAGCGTCGCCCGTACAGACCGCGCGGCGATGTTGCCGTCTAATGCAAACCTCCAGAAGACGCTGCCCGAAAGTAGCCCGGGCGGCAGACGCCCCGAATCCCCCCCGCCCCGGCAAGACCCTCGTGCGCGGAGGCTGCTAAGGGTCGCTTCTCCCGCGGGGGGCCGCTCTGGATCCGCTGCGCCGGTTCAGGCAGCCAGCCTGATCCTGACATGCCCGCCTTTCTTTCCTCCTGGGTGGATGTTCCCCCGAAGGAAGCGGCCCCCGGATTTTCCGTTCAGGAAGATGTGCGGCACATTGGAACGGCTTTTAAAGTTTTCTCCCAGCGCGGGCAAAGGAGCAGAGAGTTTTATGGTCGCCGCTTGAACTTGCTGAAGGTTTGACTCTGTTGACTCGACCTCTACGCGTGATGAACTCAAGAACGTATCTCTGTATTGATTTAGGTTTACCACTGCTTTATTTCTTTACTCGGATCATTAACATTTTCTAGCCCTTTGGGTTCAACCTGGACCAGTAGTAATTCCCCCCCATATACAGTATATTTTTTCCAACTACGAGGGCCTTTTGGAAACATTCAAGCAAGAGGCATCAAACCTGGCACTTTCTGTATTCAAAGCTCTTTGTTATTATTGTGATAATGTTTGTTATCAGGGAGGGCTAGAAATCATTTCAGAAATGTAGGGAACTAACTCTGAGAAATGCCATCCAAAATGATTAGGTGATGTATTTAATATTAAAAGAAGGAAAGAAATATCTCTCAAAATCTCTGGATTTATTTCTGCATTGACCTTCTGCAGTAGGGGATGTGGAAAAATTTTGCTGGATTTTTATGTATATTCCTGAAAGTGTACAGTAGAAAATGTAAATTTATCAAATTTGTTTCATGTTGTTTTTCTGAGGATCATAAGCTAGTGTCCATGATGTTAACCCATTTGCTCCTTCAGACTATTCTGTGGTTGAGTTTGTACAACACCCTTGGTTGCTTAATCAGTCCATTAATGGGGTTTTAAAAATCCCTTTCATTACAAACCAGTAAAATGGAATGCATTCATAATATGTTACAGTATGTTAAAACTTTGGTGGAAAACTCACCCCAATAAACAGCAACATTTAGAGAGGATTCAACAATTGCTTTATTTTTCTTCAGCCAGAATATTACAATGAGTGGCTAGTTTCTTGTACTCAGATAGGAGCAAAACCCCAAGATGACATAGAATAGATTAAGCATGTGTATACACTTGTAGAAGACTCCATGTGCAAAAAGAATGATTTTACATCTGATTAAAGTACAAGATAAGAGAAAGGAAGTCACAGGTATCATTCAACATGTGAAGACACTGTAGGTACTTTTTTGAAATATATAGTTGTTTTGAAATACAGGAAGTGCCAAGGCTCTAATTGTTATTCCTCCAAACTGATTCTGTGGAAGAAAAGAGAGAGATAAAGAAATAGCAGTACATATCCTTGCATCAACAGCCTTTGCTAAGGGCATTATTCTATAGGTATTTAAATAATTGACAACATATTGGCAAATTGTAAAATTCCACACTTAAAGAATTACCAAGACACACAACCAAAGGCACATAAGCAGGACTATATCTGTGTACAAATACAATTGTAGAGAAGTACTGTATGATCAATTAAAAGCAAAATCTCTCCCTCAAACTTACTCCTAATCAAACCTACTCCAGGAAGTTTTAAATGCAAAAATTGGACAGTTCTTTCTCTGGGATAGTCTGAAGATTCTTGCCCTGGAAAACCTCCATGGTCCCTTCCAAATCTATGATTCTGTCCCACACTCCTAAATCATATCCCCATTGTTTTTTACATAATTGCACTGCTGTTTGAAGCTTTCTGTATATGCTTAACATTGCCAAAAATGGTTTGGCAAGCCATGCAGGGCCACAGATCGGTGTTAGCTGTGGTGTGATATTTAGCAAACCATGATTAAGCAAGTAATGGCTTAGTGCAATGCATTAACGTAACAAAACTTTTATGTATTTTGGAAGAAGATAGGCTTTGTTCTGCCGTGGAAGTTCTAGAGCATCAGGAGATACTTCATTGCTGGCTGTAGCTAAGTAAAATTTGCAATATTTCTTTTGTAAAAAAAACTGAACAGATAGAGCTGGAAGAGTAGATTGAGACAGGAGGCAGGCCAAAGTTAAAATAAACTCTTGCTTCATATTTTTTATGATGCGCCAGGGCTCCTGGTGCCTGGTACAAACAGCAAACATTCCAAAGAATTCTTAAATCCCAAGATGTATGTGTTTTTTTCATCAGGCACAATATTGGCTGGTTTTGCTTTACTTTTCCTAGTTGGCTATACTGTATTTGCACTTGTTGCTGCTGCTTTCTTTTTTTATCCTCTAAGTCGTTAGGTCTAGGTTCTTTATTGCCTGGATAGATTCTTCTGGGTCTGTTTCCCCTTTTATCCATCTTCTGTATCTATTGCTGAAACCATTAGATTACCAGAATGGGCTTCTTTATTTTTTAAAATCTCGCCACTCTCTCTGCCCCAAATGGTAGAAAAATGACAAAATAGACCTTAATTATGATGTAGGAAGTACACTGTGTTTTCATGTTAATCCTAGGACAGATTTAATATAACTTGATGACATAAAACCACCACTTCTTCACTCCACCTTGCCAAAAGTAAACAGATACTTCTGTTCTCATATGTACACCACAGCCTGTTTTGTGTCACTGCCCAAACCTTTGGAATGGATGCCAGTCTTTGGGTTATTAAGACTTTCTCTTCTTCTGGAAAAGTTTTGTCTCCTTCCCCTTCCCTGAGAAATTGCAAAGGCAGTTTCTTTTTCAACAGAAGAGAACATCTATAATTTATGGTTAAATGTTGAGTTCTTGGTGCTCTTTGATGCTCAGAGTGCATAAAAAACAACACTGACTTCATCAAGGTATTACTGCTGCTTGGATCACCATATGTAGACTGCATAAATTCAGACTATCATTAAACAGCAGCAGTTTGTTGTAACTCATTCCTGCCATTGACTGATGGTTCAGAGTATTGCAGCACAGCTGTGTAATTCTTATCAATGTTATCACACATCTCATGCCTTCCACAGACCATTCTCTTGATACCTTTATGGTTTCCTTTTACTTATATCACATTTAGAAAGATGTTTAATTACGTTAGAAATGTGTTTTTTTCCAGTCAGATTATTATTAGGTCAGATCAGTATTCTTCCCCCCACCCCCCAGAGCCACCTTCTCCATTTAAAGCCCTCCAGATATGTGGAGCTACATCTCCTGGTACTTACAAACAGCATCAGTATTGATAAAGGTTGCTGAGTGATGGGAATTGTTATCTAGTAAAGAAGTTTTTTTTCTGGGATTGGCAGTGGAATTCACACTGTGGTCTCTTTCAGGTGGTGACAGGGGCTAAGTTTGACTTCTCTATGCAAAGCCTGTCCCCTGCTACTAAACAATTGTCTTATAATCTCTTCCACTGCTCTTGATTTTGCTTTTATAACACAAAACAAAGCAGTATGCATTGGTTTCCAGTCTCTTTCCAAATACTGACCTAGTCCAATACTTGGTCTTTTGAAGAAGTGCTATGTTAAATACCGTTACAGTATGTGTTAAGACTCATTTTTCTTCCTGAGTGCTATTTTTCTGTATGAATGATGATAATGTCTTCCGAGCTATGACTCTGACCAGGTTATAAATTTTTTCAATATTGTAATAAAAGTTAAAAACAGACAGTCCTCCCTCCTGATGTTGGTATCTCTCAGTATGGGGATCTGTGGCAAGCTGTTATGAGTCTTGCTGAATGGGCATATTCCACAAAAACTAAGTGGTCTTGTAATATCCAAGTAGTCCTCAAACATTAATGACTTTAAAGGAGACAAATAGCATCTACATTTGTACCCAGAAGCCAACTTGCAGGTAGTGCAGATGCTACAGTAGTGGTAGTTCTTGAGCTTGTTGCTAACTGGGTAATTGCATTCCGGATCAGTTGATGCTTGTGGATGGTCTTCAAGAGTAACCCCATGTAGAATGAGTTGCAATAGTCCAAATGTAAGATGACAAGGATATGTGTTGCAACTAGTGCACCTAATCTGGTGCAGAAACTCTCCAGGCTGACCAGCAAAGTTACGAAGTCTGTCAGAGTTGTGAACTGTTTTAGAAAATAACTACTATTCAAGGCTTGGTAATGGATTCCTTTTATTTTGTCAAAAATGTTAGAGCTCTTATTCTTCAAGCACTTTGATTATTTGATGTAGGTAAAAGAAACAAGTTGTTATGCACTGTATACATATTTTAAAAAGCACCATAGAATTCTCAGTAATGGCCTGAAATGCTGTTACAGGTTAATCAAAACTGTTATCTCTTACCTGGATCAACATAATTATAAATAGAATTGGTGAATAATATTTCAGAAGTAAGTCTTTAGTTCTCATTGAGAAAGTTAATCTGTGTTTGGGCATTTAGTCATGTAAGACTCCAGATGCAATCTGAAGATACACAGAAAACTGAGTTAATATGTACTATTTAAGATAGGTTACAGCAATGTCACAAAACTAATTGAGAGGTTGATTGAGAGGTGGCAGGCTATTGAGTTCAATTGCTCTTGTAGACGGGCTTATTTTTAGAGCACAGATAACTTGGGGCTTTTATTTATTTAGTACGTTTACCCTGCTTTTCACCTAAAAGAGCTCTCAGGACCATTTTCATTTTGAAAAAGTCAGTTTCTATCCAGAAACCTGCCATCTAAAAACTAACACAAGGGAAAATGAATGAAGGGGAAGAAAGCAACATCAAGATTGTCTCATAAATATTCAGTGTGTATCACTTTTTACCTGCTAGATGTGTGTGTGGGTAGGGTGGGTAGGGTAGGGGAGAGGGTGGCACAAAAATAGCCCCAGTTAAAACTTCTGAACTTGATCTGATTATTAAGAACATTCACCCAAACAGACATCAAGAAATTAATTAACTTGAAGTAGTTTATGCAATTCATAGACAGGTTTTCCGAGCCCTATAAATACAAATGCCCACAGCTGCTGTATATGTAGGTGGGCTTTAGTGAACCATGTATAATAGAAAGCAATCTTTATAGAGTGTGTGATTTTCTTTCTGTTTTTTCTAGGTAGGTTAGAAATAAGATGAGATACTTCTTTCTAAAAATACTTGTTGTATGAGGTTCCTCAATACCCTTTATTTTATTTAGAATAACATAGTTGGTATGTGTATACATACACATATGATTGGGATTTGTAGCAGCTTTCCAACTTTTTTGCCATAACAATGCCCTATTTTCTATAGCTCTGATTTTTATAATAGTTATAATATTGGCTATCTTTTCCACATGTTCCTTCTTTCCAGTTGTAAATTGCTCTGGAAGCTAATGTTTGAGGTTAGTACAGAAATTTATTAAAACAAATACAAAAATGTTTAGGTACTTGGGTGTTCTGTTCCATCCCTGGCATTTGGTTCAAATAAATAAAAATGGGATTTTGGTTAAACACTAGGAAGAACATCTGAATGATATGACCTAATAATAAGTAAGAAGCCAGTTTGGATGCCATAAACATCTTCATATAGCTTTAATATATTTCCCCTTTTATCAGTAATTATAAACTGTGGTAGAAAATGGTTTGGAAATAAACTCTTGTTGCATAACTGCTCCTAGTTACAGTTATGAAGACTCAGGCCATATATGTGGACAATGATAGACATATTTAGTGTTATGTAGCAAGAGAGAAATAGACTATGTGTTAGGAACAGATTTTTCAAATTATATATGTGGAGGAGGACTGCTACTTTTACAGTGACTCACATACTTCATGTGTTAACTTTGATTTTTAAAATTTGTGTTGTGACCTGATTGAAGACTATACTCAAAAACTTTACTATAACTTCCTCATTTATTTAAAACTATTGACAATTCTCCTTTCTGGTTGGGAGCATCTGCAGGATTTAGCTATAGAAGTAGAGGGGGAATTTCTATTTTTTCTTACTGTGAAATTAAGCCCTATATTGTTATTTTGCATGTCCCTCAGAAGTGGATAGTCAGTGAAATTATTAATTTTTTTCATACACGATAGAATGGCATATAAGAAACTATCTTATATAAGTTAATTCTTGGGTGACTTATCCTAGATTACTTTGCATCTTATATACTGCAAGACACTCTTTGAAGTTTCAAGGGAAGGTATTTGTCTGTCTGACCATCTGGAAATGCAGAATTGAATGTGGGACTATTGAATGCGTACATTCCTGAAAAAGTAGGTTTTCACATGAATATATTAATGTTTAAAAAGTAATCAAAAGATTGTTCTACTTTGGTAGACATTAATATTTAAGATAGCCTCCTCCATCTTAGTAGTGCATTTTGCAAGATATTTGTGGATCTGACTCATCTGGAGGTCATGAGTGTATCATGGTTTCTAAATCATGGTTAGGAATCTAAGCAGTTATATCTTAATAAATCTGTTTACGCTAACTGTGGCTAAACACAGGTAGAAAGCAGCTTAATCTTGAACATCAATTTTGGACTCCAATGCTAGAAGAACATTTAAAATAGGAGTTTCATTGAAACTCATTGAACTTGATAGAGATTAAATCTGAATATTCATACCTAGGGATATTTTATTATAATTCTAATGATTGTATGATTGCTATTGAGCCAGATACAATAACAATAATTTTATACTTATAGTTTTAAGATTGTCTAACAGAACAAGCAAGAATTAGTGGTACTTGAATATTTTCCAAGTTAATTTTTCAAACATTTATAGTTCATATTAAATAAAAATTGACTAGCGCTGAACCACCCTCAGAATCTGTGACAGTGACATTAATAAAGAGGCACAGAAAAATGGACAAAGGAAAATTTCTTTTTGGTAAGCAAATACTTGATGGTCAAAGTGTCCTTTTACCAAAGTCTGCATGCACTCCAAGACCTGAGTTAGTATTCTCTGATGTGCTGGTAGTGCAATTTTGAAATTCTTGACTGAGAGTCTAGTCGCAATATATCTCAAGGTTTTCAGGTTGCAGAAGAGGGTTATATACTCTACAACAGTGTTTCTCAACCTTGGCAATTTTAAGATGTGTGGACTTCAGCTCCCAGAATTCCCCAGCCAGTTGAAGTCCATACATCTTAAAGTTGCCATGGTTGAGAAACACTGCTCTACGGGTTCATTTGGAAAGCAATAATCTGCCCTTTACTATTAACAGAAAAGCCTCTGAAGAACTTAGCCCTACGTTGTAAAATGTACTGTCTCCCACATTTCAGAATGTGTCGGGTGTTAATATAAATATAACAAACTGTTAACAATCCACATGCAAAAACTTGCATATTTGGGCGAATCTTGCTAACTTGACTCTTACCTGGTTTGCTAATCTTTGGAATTTCTTGGGAAAGAGAGGAACATTCTGTCCGATAGTTCTGCCATGGCTTATATAAATTCAGATGAGAACTTATTGATAAAAACAGAGCTATAATCATGCTGGAATATGATACCATCTTGGAAAATAAGCTGTGAAAGAGAAATATGAAGGGAATTTCCATTTCAGAAAGAATGGTAATATATATGTTTTAAAGCAATATATTGATAATAATTGTTAGTTTGTAAGCATATATTTGTAATGTAAAAATATAATGATATTACTGAAGAGAAATGGATTCTGGACATTTATTTAATTTACATGTCACTGATCTCACAAAAGTGACTTTAAACAGCTTACAATCACAACAAAATTAAAAAGTAAAACATTAGAATGATAAAGATTAACATTAAAATTAACTGGATTTTTCCTTTTGATGGGTACACAAAAAGATTTGGTGCGCAGAATCACCTATTTTCCCTAGAAAACTGGCTGGGGATTGAATTGCTGTTTGATGCTGTTTTAGTGGGAAAATCTTAGGAACATAAAAAGCAGCAGGAGAAGCTATACTTCCATCTCTGCTCCAGATTAAAGTGAAACCATCTTTTTCAGATGCTTCCTAGAGAATTAAAACATTAAAGAAAGCTTTTTATGTGTTCAGGCAGTTATCTTACTACGGAACAGGATTTCATTAAAATCTGCCTCAAAGAAATCTGTGCTATATTTTCTTCACTCTGTCCTAAGAGAGAGGAAGGGAACTACAATGGTGCCTCACAAGACGAGACTAATTGGTTCCGGAAGAACGCTCTTAGCGTGAAATGCTCGTAAAGCGAAACGAGGTTTCCCATTGAAAAC
>JANHZU010004018.1:9228-24803 GCA_032468055.1 Acrochordus granulatus
TTTCCAAGCCGAAGAGCCAGTGTTTGTCCTGGGACGGCTCCGTGGTCATGTGGCCGGCATGACTGGACACCTTAAGGTGCACGGTACAATGTTATACCATTATTGGTATACCATTGTTGTATGCCATCCAGAGTTGCTTTTTGTGAAATGGGTGAGTCATACAAATGTGATTGATTGATTGATTGATTGATCTGTTACCTTCCATGCACAATAGAATTAGATTGCAGACCTTGATGAAATTGGAGATATGAATAGATTTTCCCTGATTTGCCCAAAGTTCATTTGAATCAGATTTAAGGAAAAAAAGATTATTTGGGTTATGCATGGGCCTGTATACCACAATTGTCAGCAGCTCCTAAAAGAATTTGATTTACGGAGAGGCCAATACTTGCAACATGCATGCTGTCTGCTTTGACTCTCAGGAAAGAATCTATATTGAAATTTCCAATTTACTGGTAGTCTCATATTTTATGCCATATTGATCTTAGGATGCATGAACGTACCAGTGTATATGTGGAAATTATAATTAGATGGTTTCCTTGTGAAATACCAACTGATTAATTAGAAATCTTGCCCTGTTCAAATAACAGTTTGCATTATAGATTATATTTTATATAAATTTTCTTTAAAAACGTCGCAAACCTTTTGAATAAAAATAAAAATATGTCAAAACTGATTATGCATATAGATGTTTGCCTGTCATTATTAGATGAAAAAGGAAATGCAGCATCTCTGACAAAAATGTATATTTGATAAAGGTTTAATTTCCCTTTTTAATGGATGAAGTCAATCATGCTAGAACACTGAAGTCTCAAAAGTATGTGCCGGTATTGTTTAAATCAGTATTAAATCCCGGCTTCTGATAGTTGCGGCAGACTTTTCCTGAATTAAAATTCCCAACATGATGTACTATAAAATAAATCCAGTCAAATCATTCCAGAACTTCTCTCCTACTCTTTTGTGGTTGCCTCCTTTAACTACGGGTTTAGAAATCATGATTCTTTGCAGGATTTCCCTGCAACCATTCTTTGTATCCCCATTGATTCTCTCGACATCTTAAAGTACCTTGATTCTATTCTTAGCCCTGTTTCGCTTTGCTGACCAAGATCTCTGAACAATCTATGTGAACCAAGAAGAATCACACATCAAACATCCGTAGACTTGTTGGGATCAGAACTTCGAATTGCCTTTCCATGTTCGAACCCCTCAAATTGATTTCTTTGGCAACCATGTAAGAGCATTGCATGAATTCATCCATTATCTAAAACAAGGGGATTAATAGGACTCTTGAGTGGTTCTGAGCACCCTATCTTTCATAGGATTATAAACAGTTCAAGGATCAGCTACATGAACCTGGGAGAAAATACGGTGCACATGTAATGGCAGGTAGTGCTATGTGTGCATCCTCTGAAATGCCCTTTTGGCTTTGAACCTGTACAGCCCAAACAGACATGTAGATTCTCACAAAAATGGTAAGCACAGAATTCTTATACTGAGGCTGCAGTCTCTATTATTGGTTTATTTCCACAAAGTGTTATATCTTAGGAGTAGAGAAATTTGTAGCAAGCCACAATGATGTCAACATGAAGACACAATACAATTCTGTGTTTACATCATGACATCTGACCAAACTATATAAGTCATGTCATTGGCACGGAGACACCCTGACAGATGAGTCATCACTTGCCAGATGTGTCATCACTTGCCCACTGAGACTTAAGCCCATGGACTTAAGAGATATTATTTTCTGATTTTTCCTAACAGCTATCGCCAGCATCTTGTCCTTATTTTTATGTATTCTTATTTTTCTTTTATCTTTCTGCCCCTCTTTCTTGATCTCCAGGTTCACTTTGCTTTCTGCCTACCTGCCTTCTCAGGCTCAGTTAACACTTCGCTTTAGTAGAATGGAAATAACCCACCATTTCATCACATGGACATCAAAAGCAAACGAGTTGACTGAAGATTCAAAGCATCCTCCTTGTAAAAGCTTTCTGCTGGGCCATGTTCCAACCCTTTGTTGCTTCAAATGCTTTATAGTTCTAAGCCATTAATTCAGTTAATTACTAGAAAATGGGGGTCAACCAAGGTCCTGATGAAAGCAGACACAGATTTGGCATAATGCATTGTGTGCTTTATTTCTCCATTGTTTCATGTGGAATCTGAAACACTTCCCAGCACAGAAGGCTAGAGAAAGTATGACACAACAGAATACATCATGTTCTCACATTTTAAAAGCTTCAAAGGTCCTTGAGGTTTGATTTTAAGCTTCAGCTATCTAAAGTTTCTGAAAATATTGTGCTACAAAATCTGGCCTACATTCTTTCAGCATGCTAATAAAATGCAGAAGGATGAGATGTAGCAGGCTCAGTAGAGTATGGATATGTCTCTGCTCTTCCTTTCAGACTTGGGCATTCTTTGTCATAGATAATTCCACTTCTACAGAATCTCTCTTAACTCAGCTTTGCAATGGCCAGATTTTGAAAATCCTCCTATGTGCCTCTTTTGATCACTGAGAGGTCTTGAAAAAGTACTGTATACAAATGTGCCAAGCTGGTGCCAGAGTTGAAAAACAGATCCTATGCTGTCAAAACTGTTTTGTTCCTCAGCAACAAGATTACAGCAATCTGCCATCACTACCTCACATCTTCTAACTGTCCTCTTACCAGGAATAGTCACTCTGTGTGCATCTGTCTGCATATATGAGGAAGAGAGGATGTAGAAGGGTCCAATTGCAGCAAATTGTTTTACTGCATATTTGGTTTTGGAGGTGATACTGGAACACTATTCTGTCAATCAATCAGTCATCTAGAATATATATTTTTTTTTCCCACCAGTGTTTTGTACCACCTTCTATAATAAATGCTCTGAGTGGGAAAATGTAGATCCAGATGCACAAAGACTTGTAGGATGAGCCACCTGGAGTCATTTCTGAACTCAGTGGCATTGAAATTCAATAAATAAATAATATAACAGGAGACATTAATAGTTTTGGGATGTTGGTTAGGTGTAAGTTAAGGGGGCACAGTGGCTGAGATGTTAAGATGCTGGGCTTGTCAGCTAGAAGGTTGGCAGCCTGAGTTTGAGACCCAGGCACTGAAAAATGGAATGAGCTCCCGTTACTTGCTCCAACTACTGACCACCTAGCGGGTCGAAAGCATGCGAAATGCAAGTAGATAAATAGGTACTGCCTTCAGTGGGAAAGAAACAGTGTTCCGTGTGCCTTGGCATATAGTCATGCCAGCCACATGACCACGGAAGCATCTTCAGTCAAATGCTGGCTCCCTTGGATGTAAATCAGAGATGAGCACCACCCCCTACAACTGGCAGGGGGTACATTTACCTTTAGATTTTTTTGCTAGCTGTAAGTGAAGTCCTGAAGTTAAGATTCTGGTGAATATTTGCATGTGGGTTTTTTAGCAACAGTCCAGAAGTGGCTTCTCATCACCTTTATTATATTGGTTCCACTTCTTATTCTCAGCTACAGTTTTGATATTTCCTGGAAGTTTCCTTCCTAAGTACTAAACAGGATTGACCCTGATTTGTTTCATAGTCGGGGACTGTTGGTTGATATCCTGAGAGTCCCTAGCAGGAGGTTTTTCTTGGCTCAAAAAATGTGACTTAATATTCCACTTAAAACCGTGGTTACTTGGAGATGTGGCACGCAAACACGAACACACATGTGTGCCCAACAGGGAATGATTGCTACAAACTGAGCAAGTTGGGAAAGCTTACACATTAAAATAAAAACGTCCTTTTTACATTAAAAAAGAACATAAAAATGTGGAATTTTGATGGAAGAAAACACAGGGTAAAGTAAACATTGAGATGGGCCATATATAGACTGAGCTGTACATCCTTACAGAAAAAAAAGTTGCTAAATAGGTATTGATAACACCTCATAATTTTATCCTTATTTACATTTTGTGTAGCCTGGGTAAAATTTGGAAATCAAAAGCAGAATGCAGTGTTTAATTAGCGAGTCTCATCAGAGCTCCTGAAATAACAATCCACAAATGAACAATTGGTTTCCATATTAGGAAATGAGATAATGAATCTCTCTCTTAACTTAGTAGTTGCACTTTCTTTGCTATAGTTACTGCACAGAAGGCATGCAACTCGGAGCTGTAATTCAGTTTGTGTAGCTCTGTGCTTATGTCTACAGTTATGCCCAATCTGCATGTGATGTATAGCAATGACGCATGCAAAATATTCATTAACTTAAAACAGAAACAGTTGAGAAAATACCTTCTGTTACTACTTATTCTTCTTAGTGCCTTTGTTGTGTTCTTCCTAGGAGCATCCAGAGGAATAGGTCATCATACAAATGCATGCATTCTGATGTTTTGTGTACTCTAAGAAAAAACAAAACAAAACAAAAAAGAACTACCAACAATTGCTCCCTCAGGAGGATAGGGAGTGAGATTCACAAGTGTATTGTCACAATGTTGGGGCACAGATCCTACCTCTTTTTCTGCATGTGTCATGACATTGTACCTTGTTCCAAAGGATATAATCTGGTGTCATGACACTACAACAACCATTTGTGTCAGAAGGCTGAACTAATACGTAGTAAGCATCTTTGGATGCTGGTGCCTACCATTGTAAATCATTGTTTGTTATCTAGACGAGTACAGCACCCAATCCTGAAAGACTTTAGGTGGTTTACAACAATATAACAGGTATCTTCCATACACCTCAATCCATAAAATTCAGATCAATAAAAACAATTTAACCCAATTAAAATACACTGAACAAATCAACCGAGAAGCCCAATATCACTATAGGTCTGCAAAAGCAATGTTTTAGCCATTTCTTGAAGCCATTTCTTGAAATTCAGAGAAGTTGGGTGGCCATACCAAACCTCAGGGAATCTTTCCACAATGTTGTGGCCATAACTGAGAAGGACCATCTCTGGATCCAGATCCTTTAGCATCTCCACAAAGGATAGGCTGAATGTGGCCACAGAGATACAGCTGCATGTCTAAAGACACCACTTTAATGTCTAAAGTCTTAGGTAACTAGACACTACTTAGCTACCTAAGGAGTTTAGGGACCCAAATTAACATCTCGAATTTGTGATATGGAACAGGAGCAGGCAACCTGTGTCCTTGGTATTACTGCATGATGACTTTCAAAAAATAAATGTAGTGGGCAGTAAAATGGTGGAACCATACAAAACACCATGCAGAGTACTGGTTGCTAATATAAGTAAATGCATTTGTTGTTGTTCTTCAGTTGCTAAGTCATGTCCAACCCACTGCCGCCCCATGGACTGCAGCATGCCAGGTCTACCTGTCCTCCAATGTCCCCTGGATACCACCCAAATCCACACCCATCAAGTCTACGATGCTATCTAACCATCCCATCCTTTGCTGTCCCCTTCTCCTTTTGCCTTCAATCCTTCCCATCATCATGGTCTTCTCTAATGAGTCCTCTCTTCATGTTTGGTGAGCAAGGTCTTTCAACTTCAGCCTCAGTATCTGACTTCCAATGAGCAATCAGGGCTGGTTTCCTTTAGGAAAGTACATACAAGATACATCACACAATATTTATGGAGCAACCAAGTACTTTACAATATTTATGGTGCTGTCTTGGTACACATAATTCTCTGTCTTGGTACACATCTTCACATGTTTTGACAAGACTGAAGAGGACCAGAATCAGTGAATAATTTCCATAGTGTAACCTGATCAGCAGGTATTCCAGCTATGATACAAAACATGTCCCGTATCCCAATACTGTAACTCTTTCTTCACTGTTCATATGGACCCCTATTAACTCAATTACTCTCCCACAATCAGATTTGAAGGGTAATATTTTCTTCAATTCTTCCAACTATCCCAAAAACATTTCTGCTGAGACTGCAGATGGTTTGCACGATTTGAAGGCATTGATTCATGTACTTTCTGTATGTTGGAGACATGCATTTGCTAACCATTAGAACAACTCCCAGCAGACTTAGGCAGCATGGCCAATTGTGAGAGATGTAGGAGTTGTGACCACCTGGAAGAGTATAGGGGTCTCTCCTTGCTATGGGAGCAGAGGGAAAATTATACTTCTTGGAGGACCTAGAAAGCAAAGTTTGGCTACTCGAGTCCAAGAAAGCAATGTGACAGTCTCAGCTGTTTTTTCCCCCTAAATTCTTTCCAAAACCCAAAACCCTTCAACCAACTGGCTGCTAGCCCTCCCACCAACAGAAGTTCTAAGAGGCATCAGATAGGTCCCAAAAGACTTTTGTTATGAATAAACTGCATACTTTAATTTGTATTAATTTTTCTCTTTTCCCCACTTTCTTCCAATCTTTCGGTCACACAAGACATTAATGGCTGGCCATTAGACCTACAACTCCCAGCATCCTTAGGCACCATGGGCAAGGTTGGATAGTGTTGGGTCATTTGAGATTGGGTAGCCCTGAGCCACTTGGTGCATTTGCTGGTTTCTATCCGCTAGCTTTTTCTATCCAAAATGGTTGGTTGTCCCTCATCATCTGGATAGTGCTATCTTTTTGAATCATATCCATTTCCACCTGATGGGTTCAAATTGCAAGGTTCAAGCTGTTTTCAGCAGGGTTTAAAATACAAACACACACACACATTTTGATTTATGAAGATGTACTTTGATGCTGAACTGTTTTGAAACTAACTAACTCAGCAGCTTGCTGTTTTCCAGCTGGGCTGCTGTTTGGCTCTCTTTCTGATCTTGTACTTCAAATAGTGTGAAAATAAGAATATATCTTCTTTCATTTCTTCCTTCATTCTGGTATGTGACCTGCTTATAATGTGAAATATGTAGGTATGGAAATGTATTTGGGATAGAATTGTTTATTTACTGGAATATTCTAAACTGACCCATAATGCCACCTTACACCCCATGAATCACTTTGGTGTTATGTTTTTATGGTCTTTTGAGTCAATCTTGACTCCCAGTAACTGCACAGACAGTTCAATGCAATTATTTCTGGCAGTATTTTCAGATTAGTTTTCCAGCATTTTTTCCAAGATGGTTTTGACCTCCCAATCTATCACCAGGAGATAATAACCAGCCTGTTCACCCAACTCAGGTCTCCCTATTTTTAGTCCAGCACCTTTAACCACTACATCAACCTGCCTCACCATGTCCATATAATCCATTTAACAAAGCAAATGTAAAAAAAAAATGCAAGCATTGCGTTTGTGCAAGATGTTTAAGCTTGGTTAGTTTTCATCTCAGGAGAGTTTGCAAATGGTTTAACAGACTTGAGCAACCCAGCTAGCTGCTCTGCTTTATACTTCAATATGGAATGCAAATTCTAATGTTGATTTAAATTTGAATGCAAATCAACATGGGTTAATTCAATAACCAAGTCAAGAGTATTGTGTGGATGCAGTCATGGTATTGAATGTCTTTGGACACTCTTGAGACCTCAAAACTTTCAGCCACCAAGCTGCCTACCTGATTTTCTGTGATGTGCAGCTAGGGAGGAATAGCTATCAAGATGTCCATAGTGGTGTACAAGGGATAGTGGAATCTCTGGATTTTTGCTAACTGAGGACAACATTGTCTAAATAGGTCTGTGTGTGTATGTGTGTTTGCTTACAAGCAAACAGATATTATTCATTGGACTGACATCCTACTTTTCATTCAGGAGGAAGTGATATACATAACTCTCCTTCATTTTGTCTCTGTGAGAATGGCTAGCAGAAGAAGCACGCAGAAGACTCCATCGGTCAGGGATTTCCAGCTGTCAGGGTCCAGAGAAGACCCTTTTCTGCCATGGCTACTGCCCTGTGGAACTTCGTGCCCCTCGAGGTGAGGTCGGCACCCACACTTTTAGCCTTCTGAAAGAGCCTGAAGACTTGGCATTGCCAGCTGACTTGGGGCCTCAGTGGGGGTACATCATCCTGGAGATGGTTAGCAGATTAAGTTAATTGCACCTCCTCCCATGTGCACCATGCTCTCCCTCCCCATATGATTAATTTTAAATTATCTTTAATATTATTATTTATTGTTTTTAACTTGTTACTGACCGTAAGCTGCCAAGAGTCACCTTGCAAGACTGGCGGCATGTACATTTGAGAAATAAATACATAAAAATAACCCTGTGCTACAGGCTGGGCTGAGAGAAAACCTAACGCTGCCGGATGTTCTTCTTTAGCTGAGATCTCCTTCAGCTTTCAAAGAACAGTAGGTTTCTGGGTTTATCTATAGTGATATCATACGTATGTACAGCTATAAAGTAAGATCCACACACACCTATTACTTTAAGAATGATTCTAGCAATACACATGGACAGTCATTGCGGTGGTGATGGTGGCCTATTTGAGTCATTCTTGATTCCTGGTGACTCCTGGACAAATCCATGCAATTTTCTTGGCAATATATTTCAACAATGATTTGTCTTTGCCTTGTTCCTAAGTCTAACAGGGAGCGATTGGATCGAAGTCAACCATGAGGGAGAATCAGAATTTACAGCTTCCTAGTTTCCAATCATTGCATGAACTGGTTGTCAAACACACATCTAGAAATATCTTATTGATGAGATTTTCAGAATATAGATAATCTCCCTTCTACTGAATGCCACACTCTTCTGTTTCTTGATCATTTTCTTCTTGATTAGATCATCCTGAACTACATTGTCCAAAATAGCTTGAATGAATTATGTCCTAAAAGTACTGCACTGTAGAAAGTGTCCCCTGGATGATAAAATACTTTTTCCACTGGCTTTAAAATGTGTCTTTTCCATAGTTCCAGGCAAATGTTTTCTTCACTCCACTGATTTAGTGCATAAAACACTTTGACTGCTTACGGCTAGGAAAACATTTCATTTGTACCTGGAGTCCATGGGTATTACTGTGTTACTGTGCTTTTCAATATGATTCAATCAACTATTTATTAAATGTATATGCCATCAAGAGTCATTTCTGAATTTGATGGCATATAAGTTTAATAAATAAATAGTTTATTCACAGTAGTATGGGATCATTTCTGCTCTGCCAAAGGAAGTAATCGGTAGGTAAGTAGGAAAGTAGGGAGGTAGGGGGGAGAGAGAGAGAGAACAACTTTCCATGTTTCTGTTTTATACAATACAATTTCAGGGTCATTAGAAGCCTCCAGATATATTTTATTCCCTGGATGACTGAGGATTTTACAGGGTTTTTTCCCAAGCAATTAGCATTGTTTGCCAAAGGAAAGTGATGAGTCTGCCCTTTTTAGGACTTCATTGTGGCTCTGCCTGTGACTCTGCCCTTTCCTCCTTCCACTCCTCTTCTCCATGAAAGCCTCTGATTGGGATGGAGAGCAATGGAGGGTGGGGATAAATTGATTTTACATCTACTGACTTTTATTCCTCTCCTGCTCCAACATGTCTGAGAAATGCCTTGAGACTAAGGCCAAAAGCTTACAATAACATAAAAAAAAATTAACGTCCAGATGCCAAGATTTAGAATCCTTCAGATAGAATTTCAGGATGTTTATGAGTCAAAGCGGATCTTTTTTTTTACATTATTAGGTAAGTTTCCATTGCATTTCATTACCAAGAACACTGAGTATTGGACACCATGATGACTGTGGTCACCAGCACTCCAGTTCTGATAGATGAGTTTCATTTTCATGAGACTGAGAGTGTAAAGACGGATCCCTGCATGCTTTTTGAAACCATGCCAGTCCTGCTGAATAAAAGCTGACAGAGAATTCCAGAGAAGAAGTGGCTGACTGTACAACAGACATTACAAATACTTCCTATAACTATTTTAGAAGGGTCCTACTACTAAGTTGGGAAATAATGTTATCATGAATGCATTGGGTGCATTTATGTAAAGTTAATTTCGTAGTTCGAATTTAAATTTAATTAAAGCATAATGTAGTAACCTTCTTCCCCTTCTCCTCCCTCCCTCCCTCCCTCTTGTAGCTGCCTGTTTCATATATGACTCTGAGCAGCTTACAGACAGAGCCAAATATAAAAACAGCAACCTCTCACCTCACAGAAAATGATTTAAAAACACTTTGAAATGCATATTAAAAAAAATCATGAAATACATAAACCAGCCAAGGTAATTGCACCCATAAAAACATTTGGTGCAGCCGTTACACTTTCTTTCCTTTATAACTGAGCTCTTCCACTCGTGCCAATAAAAGGTGGATTGGATTTCTTCCTACTCTATCTGGGGATGTCCATGTATGCAGGTGTTCTTTGGTTGTTTGAAGAATGTGCTAACAATGAAGGAACCAATGAATCCGCAGAAACTAATATGCCATTATCCTGCTTCAGTTTTCTCGCTCATATAGCCCAACTATATTTCGGTCCTTCTTATTTCCAGCTTTGACATTCTACAAACAGTACATCTTGCTTGAATGTTCTATCAATTTCAGATGTTTCAGACTGAACCTGACCATTTAACTCATCCACCTTCTTTTCGGCATCCGTTGTTGGAGGATAAATGTGGATACAGTCATATTAAAAGATTCTCCACAAAGTCTCATTAATACTATTCAGTCACTTACTCCATTCTACCTAAATATTATCCTTGCTATGTTCTTCCTATGAAAGCAACATTGTTCCTTCTTTGTTTTCCGATTCCTATGCAGTCAACAATGTTATTCTCCAACTGAAAGTGTCCAATTCCTGTCCATTTCAATTCACTGATTTCCAAGATGTCAATATGTCATTGATTCATGTCATATTTCGCTACATTGATCTTTCTCATGTTCATGCTTCTTTGGTTACATATTCCCACTGTAATTCTGTCTTTGTAACTTCAGATTTTCTTTTCTGGTATGGCAATATCAGCAACTAGATGTCCTAAAGGGTTGAGTTATTAACATCATTAATACTTCAAAAGATCCTCAGCAATTCCTCAGTGCCATGTTGAGTGGAATTCAAATTGGAGAGCCCATCATCCGGATACTATAATCCATCACTTTATATTATCCACCCAGGTGGTTTTCTTTCAATGGTTTAAGTTTGCCTTTTCTCACACAGTATAAAAGGATGCTTTTGTTGCTGTTGTAATCTACTTCCAGCTGTTTCCTGTATCACCAGGGCCTGATAAAGCTTCCTGCTTAATTCTACTGGGCAGCTGGGATGTATTTCATGCTATAAGCGATCCTGCTGGAAGTATATATCCTTGGTCTACACACACAGTGCCACAATAAGGCAGCAAAGGAAGACTTCAGAACGGATGGATCGATCTTTGCCTTACCTTCTTCATTATAGGAAAAAAAACCCCTTTGTTTACTTAATCAAAGCACATCCTTGTCTTAGCAGTTGGGTTCTGTCCAGCTCAGGTAATTTAATTTTCTTATCCAAGCACTGCCATCATTTCTCTCTCTCTCTCTTCCTTCCTCCAAACAGATGGCATAGTTGATGAAATGCCAAAGAGGGCTTTGGGGTCTGCTGTATAGAGGGAGACAAAACTGTAGAATTGAGGAAAGGGACGAGGATGTTGAATGCTGTAGAACCATTATTTTCCCTCTCTTTTGATAACTATTACATTGCTTTTTTTTTAACATTCAGTTCCCATCTTTCTTGAAATAATCTTGAACATTCCAACTATGTTATGAATGTGAAGATTTTCAGATGTAACATAAGGTATTCATGGTTTGCTGGTTGTTTTCAAGACATTTATAATAGCATATAAACCTTACATGGCTAATGGTCAAATATAGGTAGAACTGCTTACTTGTGTATTTGTCATGTTCATGTTCTTTGCTGCAGGCAATGAGTTTTTATGGCATCGTGGGTCATCTGAATAATCACAAAGTTTTTATTAATAGAAAACAAAAGGATTTTTTTTCTTCTGAAAAGTGGGAAAAAGTGTTTTTTCCCACTTCTTGGTAAGTAGAGTCTGTCAATAACACACCATATTATTATTTTTTTGGTCTTCCTGTGCAGGGCTTCTAGTTCTGCTTGAGTTCAGTCACTATTCCATCTGTGTATCTAATGACTGGAATTGTCTCAATGTTAATTGTTTTTGCCACTGTGGAAAAAAAAATTGGTGAGTAGCAACAAAAGTGTATTTCTTTCATATCAGACAATATTATTATGATTGGTTGCACAATCAGCCAGATGTTTAGACTGGAACTGATATTTTTGTCTACCATTGAGTCCTTCCCAAGGACCTGGGAAAGGCAGATATAAGTGTATGATGGCGTTAAAGGCATCATCACAGAATGTCAGCTGATCTGAGTAATGCTGACTTTTGCAACTGACTGATGATGATTTGTCAAGGGCGATAGTGTTCAAGCGGTGCTCCAGATGTTTTGGGACTGCACACAAGACACCTATACTATTGATACTATCTTTGCTTTCTTTTGCCACAGTTGTTCTATTTCTATTCATAGGACTTTGTATTTTACGATTTTCTTCCATTCTTTCTCTTCTTTTCTGCCATCTCTGGGTACTGCCATGTCCACTTTCCAGACATTTTTGCTTTTCTTATTGATATTTCTTAAATCTGGGGTGTTATGTGGCAGGTAGATGCTTGTCAGTTTGAATTTTAAACTCCCAGAGCACATTAGCCTCTTCATTTTCTATTACTTTGTCTGATTTGTGGTTTCACCAGTTCTTGCTTGCAGGTAAATGCAACAATTTCTTGCAAATATTCCAATGAATCATTGGTGCTACTTTGTCTCATATTATCTGTAGTTGGTGTATGCAATCTTCTTGCATCAGCTTTCTGGGGGATCTACTTTCTTCAGCTTCTTTACAGAGAAGCTTCTTAGCTGTCTGTTCCTGTCTTCTCATTTTTGGCTTTGTGTGTATTTCTTCTTAAGGCTTGGTCTTGTGCAACCAGAATTAGCCCCTCTGTTGCTTTCTTCAACTTTCTTGCTCATAGCTATTGCCAGATCTTGTTATTATCTTCTTTGCCTTCTATTTTTTTAATGTACTAGCCACATATTTTTTTTCTTGCCATATCTCTTTTCTTCATTTGGTCTTTCCTGTAGGCCAGTTTGGTCTCTCAGGTATGCACTAAGCCTACATGATATATTAGCTTCCATGCATCTTCTTCAGTGTCCTTCAGGTATTCGTCCAATGGAATTTTTTTCTTCTTCAACTGTGTCATATACTTGCAACATTCCACGACCACCTCTTTTTCTTGGTAAGTAGAGTCTGTCAATAACACACCATATTATTATTTTTTGGTCTTCCTGTGCAGGGCTTCTAGTTCTGCTTGAGTTCAGTCACTATTCCATCTGTGTATCTAATGACTGGAATTGTCTCAATGTTAATTGTTTTGATAGTATTTCCTCCACTTAGTTTGGACTTCTAAGATCTTCACTTTGATGATGTATTCATTACTAACCTTCTTCTTGACTTCAGTATGCTTGATGTTGTCAGCTTGAAGGATGCCCAAGTATCCTTCATCCAAACTCTTGATATTATCTCCATAGGGCATCTTGATTTATTTGGTTTTCACAATTTTTCCCCTATTAATGGTAAGGGTGGTACATTTATCCAGTTCAAACTCCACTGCAATATCTAGGCTGTATTTATGGACAGTGATTCTATTCCAGATATTTTCCCATATAGCTTCAAATCATTCATCTACAGGAAGTGGATTAGTCTGGCAGATGTTTTAGATGTTTGATAGCCTGGCCTTCAGTACTGTTGACAGAGGAATCAGTGTAATGACAAATAGTAAAGGTGATAGTGAATCTGCTTGAAAGATTCCTCTCTTGATATTAACCTTTCTCAGTCTATCACCGTTGACCAGCGACCATGTTTTCCATTATGCCATTGATCTTTGTACAAAGCTTCTGATATTTCTATGGACTACTGTTATTTCTAAATGCTTGATTATCCAATCATATGGTAGGGAGTCAAATGCCTTCTTATAATCAATCCAAACTATATTCAGATTGGTCTTTCTTCTCTTGAAGTTTTCCAAAGTTATCTTATCAATTAGGAGGTAATCTTTTGTTCCTTTGCTATTTAAATTTATTGCCCACCCAGCTGCAGTGGACTCACTAATCTGTTACGGCCAATGATGTCACTTAATTTTAAAGATATGGATTGGCCTTAGGGTTGTTGTTCTATGATTTCATCAGATAGATTGGGGCAATAGTTTGGACCTGTTTTTTTAATTTGGATTGTTTGGACAAAGTAAAGGGTTTTCTTGGAGAAATTAAAGTGTTTTTAAACATAACCATTTAAATGGGTCATCAAAAGGAAAAAAAATGGATCACAGAAAATTGGCCATTTGCAAGTGGATTTTATTTGTGCAATCTTGGGGTGCTCTGGAACTGCACATTAGTATCTATAGAGGGCCACAGATTTCTCATGCTTATTTATTAACTTTTTAAAAAATGCAGTATTTTTTTAATCCCACTTCTCATTCCTCCTGGGAATCAAGGACAGTGCATATGGGGAATGAAGGAAATGCCGTATCCTGCACTGAGTATTTATGATTATGTGTGTCTTCACCATTTCTTGCTCTGGGAACCTCTACATACAACACAAGACTCACATGCAATTCTACCAGCAATGAGCTCCAATACCTCAGAAGGCAATGAGATATGATTTCTGAAACCTTTCCATTCTATAGCCTTCAGAAGAATTGTCCCTAGAGTGGACTATCAAAGCTGCAGAACAACTACTAGATAATAAAGCAAAACAAAGCTGCCTTCTTTAAATCTGGCACTGGAGTCCAGTATTACATTACTGGGGAAATAAAGTTTCATTCTGAATGTCTTGATAAATCTGACCTTAGACATGTTTTCAAAGACAAAGGAGCGCCACATTGAAGGTTGACATTATTATCTTATGTGAATACTCTGTTGTAAAGAACGTTTTACAAATTCTGGTTGTTGCTTATTATTATTGCTATTGTCATTGCTGTTTTGTTTTTGGTTGTCATTATCATCACGATCATCATCCCAGCATAATTTTTTCTCCCTCCCACCCTGGATATTGTTATAAATAAACACAGCTTATGAGTCATCATTGCCCGTTATTTCAGCATCAGCTCATTTTACTCTAGAACCTGACTCCAATGATTTCTGAACTACCAGCACACAGTATGAGAAAGAATAATTTATCTAGGATAGTATTTCATGAGAGAAAGAGAGGAGGGGCTTGATTTTTAAAAAAGAGGAGAGGATTTTATTTCTGAAGCAGACCCCAGCCTTCTTAAAAAAGCTGAACTTAATGCAGTGTTGCCAAAAACGTTTTTGAAGATTATATCTTTCTTATGAAAGCAATTTTTTCTTTCTTCTCCTCCTTTCAGCCATTATTCCGATCATGGTTATGTCGTTTTGTTTCATTTTTGTTCTTAAACTCTTCCTTTTGTGGTGATGAGTTGATTGAATGAAATGGAGAATTAGGGCTGAAATTGGGGAGATGTTTTTATTTGCTCCACATGACATAGTCACAGGACCATGGAAACATCTTTGGATAAACTCTGGCTCTTCAGCTAAGAAACGATGATGAGCACTGTCCCCTAGAGTTGGCCACAACTGGCAGGGGAAACACCTTTTTCTTTTAGTTGCTCCAGAGTCATGCTGCAATGCTGGAATCTGATTTTGCAGTCAAACTGCTGAACAGGTGTGCTATGACTGCTGTGTGATAGTTTTGAGAATGTATATACACAGTGAGTTTT
>JANHZU010004018.1:24903-35944 GCA_032468055.1 Acrochordus granulatus
AATCACATTTTTGTCCCTGAACAAGTTTAAAATAATTTAGTTGCAATTTACAGAGGCTAAGCAATTACTTAAAGAAATCCTGTATATTTAAAATAAATAAAAATTGTTATTAATATTTCCTTAGAAAAGCTGATCCAAAGCAGGAATGTAAAGGCAGATGACCAGCAGGAGACTTGAAAAGAAGAAAAATCTATGTCTTCCTTTATCTCTTCATGCAGGAACTTTTGTTTCTTTATGGAGATGTGATGAGTTTGCTAGATTTAGTTTGGGTTTCCCTGTCATCACTGGTATCTAGACTTAGTGGCAGACAACTGAAATAGTAAGCTGAGTTCATGAAAAAAGTCTTCTATCTGATCCTGATCAGTCCAAGGAAGGTAAAAGACTAGAGTAAACTTAAATTAGCTAGCACCTAATCTCTTATTTATGAGCTCACTTCAACGTGGATAAATCTGTCACCTTTGGGAAACTAGATAAACTAAACTTTAGCAAATATGAATACTTAAAGATAAACTTTAAGTATTCACATTTGCTAAAGGAACTTTGCTTTTCCCCCAGCTCACCCAGAAGTGAAAATAGCAATTTTCAATAGCAATTCATATCTGAATGACTATGAGTCCATATAGTCAAGGCTGCTGGTTTTCCCAGGAGTAATGTATGGCTGTGAGAGCTGGACCATAAGGAGGGCTGAACATTGAAGAATTGATGCCTTTGAACTGTGGTGCTGAAGAGGACTCTTGAGAGTCCCTTGGACTGCAAGGAGATCAAGCCAGTCAATCCTACAAGAAATCAACCAATTGCTCATTCGAAGGACAGATACTAAAGCTGAAGCTCAAATACTTTGGCCATCTAATGCAAGAGAGGACTCTTTAGAAAAGTCTGTGATGCTAGGAAATATTGTAGGCAAAAGGAAAAGGGGCTGGCAGAGAATGAGATGTTTAAATAGCATAGTCAGTATTATGGGCATGGGTTTGGGTGGTCAGTGAAGAACAAGGAGGCCTGGTATGTTGCAGTCCATGGGGTCACAAAGAGTTGGACATGAGTGTGTGACTGAACAACAACAACAAAAGTTTGTATTTGAGGTCTGTGGTCACTGTGGAAGAAGATAGTAAACAGTAATCAAGTGAGATAGCAATCAATAAGTTCTCCCAAACCCACTTAATCCCTCCACTCCAGTAGGATGGTCATCATTCCATGTGATGGCAGCAAATTACATAGTTCAAATATATTTTGGTGCTGATTGAACTGCTCAAAGAAGCCACTGGGGTCAGAAATGGAGCTTTATGAAACCACAGGATGTACCTAGAGGCCCATTTCAGACAATAGCACTCCTGGTTTGAAGGGGTTCTGGGGGAGGTTGCTGATATATCCTCCAGCAGACCCTTTTTGATGTTTCTTTTTTCTCTCCCCATCATACCAGGCAGTAGCATCTTTATTGATTCTCATGAATGGCATGTATTAGGCATGAAGGTTCAGGATAACAGATAGTTCTAGATAACAGATTTGTTGATGTTCTATGGTTACAAGAATTTCTCCAACTGCCCGCTAAACACCTGCACTCCCAAATAGGGCTAATGGTCCTAACAAGGGGTTGAATCTTTCATGTTTGTACATGTGTAGTGTACAAGGTTGATTTCCCTCAACACCTGGCTCTGCCATTCCTTCTTCCACACATGGGTGAACATGGGGACTCTCAAGGCTGCAAACACAAAATATACTATAAGCAAATTTAGGTGGAAAATACTAAGACTTAACATCTGAAAGGGGACTTCAGATTTTTATTATAGGTTGGGCTGCATCATATATTGGGTAAGGCTGGACTTTGAGGGACTTCTTGATTTTGTTTCTTTGTTTTTTAACTGCTATATACCTCTCTTATGGATATTGATATTGTTTCCACATGGTTTTCCCCTATAAATTGGCATGGAATGTGCTGTCATGTTTAAATGATTACAGTCAGAAGATATGTCAAGATGCTACAAAAAGTTTGGGGGATACCTATTGATCACAGATGAAGGTTACCCATCGCTGTCCTAAGGCCTGATAGCTTTTGGGTGAAGAATTGTGGATCCCAAATAGGTTGCAGATTCAGAATATTGAGATTTGGGAATTTCACTCCAAACTAATGAAATATTTAAATTTTCTCGTCGTCCATGGTTTATGAAGTTCTAAGAGGTCCATTGCTCCAATGTTAGAAGTTAAAACAGGGAATAGGGATATTTTTTACCTTACCTTTATATTCTTCTAATGACCTCAGAGCCCAAAAAACAGATATTTTGGACTTGGTGAAACATAAGTCTGATTTTGTATATGTTGTTCCACAGCCAGCACATTGACATTGTATGTTCTCAGGGACTCCTTCTCTCACACTTAACCTTTTCCCATCTATTTATACTGTCCCCAACTATTTTCTCCTTTACTACTCAATTTTTTTCAGGTGATGACCTACAAACATCATGTCGGAGGTCCAGGCAACTGTCAACTTTTCTGTGGAGCTGCACAAATTTCATAATGTTGATCTCTTCCAAAGAGGGTGAGTCAATTTCTCCATGCAAAGGTCATGAATAAGAATGCAGAAAGCCCTTCTAATAACTCAAACCTAGATGCAACATCTACAAGAGCAACAATCGTTGGCTTTGAAATGGAAGGAAAGACATATGTAAATGTATGTATGTAAAAACTGGCAGAGATTTGTGCCTAGCATTTGTGCCTAGCACTTTGGATCAGTGGAGGAAATGAGAGGAAGAAGGAAGGACATAAATCTAATAACTAAACAAACAAAAAGTAGCTCAGTAATAATTCAGTGTGCTTGGTGCTCACAGAACATTGACTTACAGGACAGAAAAAGAAATAAAACTAAGGGAAAGGGGAAATAAGAAGGAAGGACTACAAATTTCCATCACAGGACATTTGGTTGCAGATTCGGCTCATAATCGTTAATAACCAGACTAAAAATATAGTAAACTATGATTTTTGTTTTCCTTCCCTACTTAATTGGCAATAGAAATCTATTAGGTGAAAATCAGGGGTGAACATCCCTGAATTCCCCTTTTTTTAACAAGTGGTGGGGTCACCTCTGCCCACAATTGTTATTTTTGGTGGCAGTTTCCTGCCATTTTGTGTGGGAAATATTTAAGGTAAAGGTTTCTCCTTTCAATGGTGTCTGACTCTAGGGGGTGGTACTCATCTATGATTCACAGCTGAGAGAGCCAGCATTCATCTGAAGATGCTTTCATGGTCATGTGGCCGGTATGACTGTACACCTCTGTTCATGGAATGCTGTTATCTTCCCACTTATTTATCTGCTTGCATTTTTGCATGCTTTTGAACAGAGAGGTTGGCTGAAACTGGAGCAAGTAATGGGAGCTCACCCCATTTTACAGTTACACCTGGGTCTGAAATTGCCAAGCTGCTGAGCTTCCAGCCAACAAGCCCAACATCTTAACTGCTCAGCTACCACACTCCCATGGGAAATACATATTGTGACATCAGTTCTAAAACAAGGTTTAACATGTCTTAAAAGGATGCCCAGATTCCCTTTAAAAACCCAAGTCTTCCCACCAGAAAAATCTTTTTGCATCTTCCCCATCCACTGAGATTCCCAAATATTCCAAACATGAATGGTCTATCAAGTATTTGCCTTCCTCTGAACTATATAGAACATCCCGCTCAAGTCATGTTCCCTTCAGTTGTAGAAGCAGGATAATAGTCAGTGCAAAAAATGCTCTTGCTCCCTGAAAATGCTACTTCCTGCTCATTTTTGGAAGATTTACTCTAGGAGCCAGTTATGAATGAAGATGAGTTGGGAGAGGACCTTCTTATTAACGACCTTCCAGTTTTAAATCATCCTTACAAACAATCTTGTTTGCTACTGCATAACTGCTAATGTAAACAATCAAATGCATTGGTATTAAAACTGGGTTGCAGAACTTTGAGTAACCAAAAGATGGTACCCCTAATAATCCATCCATCCATCCATCCATCCATCCATCCATTCTCCCCCCCCAGTTTGACTTAAGCAGTAAATACACCTAGTTCCATTGTATAAAGTCAGATGCTCATTTTTGAATTAGCTGCCATATACAGTATAGCACCCAAACACTGACCTCCCATCTTTCAACTTGTTTGTCAACAGCCATCACTGAACTGGAAGCTTCAGTAATAGTATTTGGTGACTCTGAAACCTGGCTGCATGATGGATCAAATAGAGGTATAAGCATAGACGATCCTGAAAGCTTTTGTTGTGTTTCTATGGCACAAAGAACACAAGGCTACCATTCAAGTTTAAAATATTCAACCTTGTATAATTCTACCCAGAAATAATCCACACTGAATTCAGGAGATTTACTCCTTATATAGGGCAGAAACATAAAGCAAGGAGTCTACTAGAATATGTCAAATAATAAATAGTAAAAACATAGTAAAACCTCCTATGCTGCTCAGATGATGTTTGGGGATAAATCCAAAAGATAATTTGTAGATTCCATCAACAGTGAGAAACTGTAGAAAATGTTGAGTGGAGAGGGAGCGAGCAAATTAAAATGTATTGCCTGTTCTGAAGCTATTTACTGAGTCCTGAAGAAGAAGCATATGTAATGTGATTTTTGAAAGAAAAATAAATGCAAAGGTTGTCCACATCTAAATTCACTCCATCAAATCTCATTTTATAACTTGTGAGAGGTTTTCCAAATCACTTTAAAGTTTCTGACAATCTTTCTCCAGCTGAAAAATAAGATTACCCATATCTGCCTTAGTTCGATTAACAAACAAGTTTATATAAATCTTCATTCCATTCTCCTCTGTTCTAAGGTCATTTATTATATGCAAGGAATTTTATGAGAATTTGTTGACAAATTGTGGGCTATCATGTTGAATGAAATATTGATTAAGAAGAAACCGAAATATTTCCAGGAAGAAATAGATAGATTCTCAAATTCTGCAGATTAAACATTGGACCTGAATTTATAAATAGATTGCTTTAGTTGATTGTACTGAGGAAGAATGAAATGAGAATACTGAGAATCCATACTTTCTCTATATAACAGGGACCCCTCTTTTTTGATGGGGGTCCCTGTTCATAAAAAATAAGTGATTTGATTCCATAGTTTATTACTTGGCTTGTTAACATTTTTGTTGGTAATGGTAATCCTCAACATACAACCACACTTGGGATCAGAACTTCCATTGCTAAGCAAGGTGGTTATTAAGTGAATCATGACTGATTTTGTGACCTTATTTGCCATAGTTGTTGAACAAATCACTGCCGTTTTAAGTGAATCACACAGTCGTTAAGCTAATCTGGCTTCCCTGATTGACTTTGCTTGTTAGAAGACAACTGGAAAGTTGCAGATGGTGATCACATGATCTTGGGATTCTGCAACTGTTGTAAATACATGCCAGTTGTAAAACACTCAAGTTTTTGTCATGTGACCCAAGAATGCAATGAAAGACTGTTTTTTTTCCCCAACAGTCACTAAATGAATGATTGTCAGTCAAGGACTATCTATAGTTTGAAGATTCTTCTGGCCTCCAGGAGATGTCATGCAGTCTGCAGTTCTTAAGCAGACCCTTCTGTACTATAGTTCTTTAGGATTTAGCTTAGCACTAAAAAAAAGGTAAAGGTACAGGTTTCCCCTGCCAGTTGTGACCAACTCTGGTGGGTGGTGCTCATCTCTGTTTCCTAGTCAAAGAGCCAGACTGTCTGAAGACGTTCTGTGCTCATGTGGCCAGCAATAGCATATGTTGAGGCACCTGGAACGCTGTTACCTTCCCACCAAAGGTGGTACCTAATTATCTACTTGCATTTTTACATGCTTTTGAACTGCTAGGTTGGCAGGAGCTAGGCAGACTACAGGAGCTCACCTCATTATGTGGTGGCTCATGGGTCTCAAACTTAAGTTGCCGTCCTTCTAACTGACAAACCTCACTATCTTAACCATTCTTGCCACTATTTAACACTACCAGCCTTCAATTGATCTTCATTCTGTCATGTCAATATGAATCAGAAGGGTGCAACATGGATGAAAAATCCAAGGAATTCTGAGAAAGAAGAGTTTCAGATAAAATCTCATAAAATATTTAGTCTAATGGGTCTTTTGTTCTGATAACTTTTTATTTCGCTTTCCCTTGGAGATCCATCTTTTCTGCAGTGTAATATTCCACACTTTTGACTCAAAACCTTGGCACTTTAATTACCAAAAGCACTGGCCACATAGGCAGTAGGTGATTAAATGAAATTCAATTCAGTCATCAGTTTATATTCATTTGGCCTTTTTTTTTGGTTTTGTTTTTAAAGACACGTCCATTAATCTGTGGGCAAGGTACATTTTGTTATTTCTTGGCAGTATAATTGCTTTTTCCCATCCCTATAAGAAAAGCTTCCAAAAATGAATAGCTTGTTGTAAGATAAAGTAATTATTTGGCTGGGCATCAGCAGTTTTGTGATGATGCCTTCAAATGACAAAATGTTGGTTTCTAATGGAACTAAAATGGAACCACTGAAGGAGATATTTGCTCCCAGACAATGAAAACTGTAATCATGATTCTTGCGGCAGGAAATGCGCACCCTCAGGATCAGCAATGTCTGAGCATCGATGCTTGGCTTCACAGCAAATGTTCCACGCAACATTTTTTAGGTTCCTGTTTCTTTCTTCCAGAGTAATCATTGGAAATTGAATTGACAAAGCAGAAGACGCTCCCACAAGCTTGGATAATGGGATAAAATCAAGACCTTCTTATTTGTCTTACCCTATAAATAGGCTAAACTGCTCTCTAATCCTTGTTATAATATAATTGCCCAGTAGACTTTCGACTGCTGCTCTCTGATAATTATTTGGAACAATTCTGAAACCATGTTTTTTATGAGTAAGTGTTAGTTATGACTGAAATATTGATCAGGTTGGTGCTTTCATATTGTTGTTGTTCAGTCACGCAGTTGTGTCTGACTCTTTGGGACCCCATGGACTGCATTACGCCAGGCATAATGTCCTGCACTGCCTCCCAAAGTACACCCAAGCCCACACTCATCACACTGACTATGCTATCCATCCATCTCATCCTCTGCCGTCCCACCTCCTCTTCCCTTCAATCCTTCCCAGCATCAGAGTCTTCTCCAATGAGTCCTCCCTGCGCATGATGTGGCCAAAGTGCTTGAGCTTCAGCTTCAATATATGTCCCTCCAATGAGCAATCAGGTTTGATTTCCTGGAGGACTGACATATCCATTTTGCCTTTTCAAATATGGATGTGAATTGGAAGGTAATTTGGTGATGAAATCCACTCCATGTTTTGCTATCACCCCTGGATGTGTAAGATTTTACTCGATCATTAATATTCACAAAAAGTTCTACCTGCTAGCTTGTTCAGCTGCTGCAGAGGTATCGAGTATTGGAAGAAATCATATTTTTCTTGATCCTGAGAGGTGGTATCTTCTCATTCCTTCCGAGACAGCGTGCTGCAAATCATAGATTGAGTTTTTTTGGTCACACCGATCTTTGGAAGCTATCACATACATCATATTTGGTGGACGTGTAAAAAAGCTAGAAAATTCTGTATTCAGATACGTACACTGATTCAGAGGAAGTTAAAGATTGATACACAAGTGAGATTAGATTTTTTTGGGGGATTGATGGCAAATAGTTGGAACAATGGAAATCATGGAATGTTATTTTTGTACGTGGTAACTGCAGCGAGGTTATTGTATGCACAAAGATGAAAAGATTTGGCACAACCAAATAATGGAGGAATGGTTGGTGAAGATGATGGGACTTCTTGAAATGGCTAAATTGATTTCTTTGATTAGAGAAAAGGCAATGTCTATGTTTACTGTGACCGGAAATCCTTTATAGACTTTTTGCATGAAGCAGGATAAAGAATTTATGATTTATGGTTTGATGATTACACAGGTTAGATTATAGAAAGAAAAGAGTTGTCTTGTGACCACAGAAGTAAACTTATAATTGTACTTCTAACTGTTGTAAAGAAGATTAGAAGCTAGTTCTTTGTATCTTTTTTTTTCTTTCTTTACTATTTTTCTTTTGACTTTTTCCATCTCTTGCACTTTTAGCTTTCTTTTTTATTTCTTTTCCTGTATTTTATTTTAGTTTGTATCAGATTTTATCTTCCTTTTATTTTTTTTTCATAAAGATCTATCTATCTATCTATCTATCTATCTCTAAATCTTCAGTCTGTGTCTGTCAGGTTAGTAATTCTTAATAGCACTAAATGTGCTTTCTGAAGTGTTTACTCTGTTGGAGGCTAGAGAGAAAATAAACCTGCCTTGCACAATTGGAACCAATTCAGTAGAATTGATTCAGGTAGATTGGATAGTCTCTTGCAGTGCTTTTGTACATTTAAACACACCTAGGAACTTCATGAAAAATAGAGCCAGGTTTTCAATCTCAGTGGTACCAAACCTTTTAAAGGTTCTGAAAAGGGGAAGGAGAGGGTAAGAAAAAAAGAGGAGAGAGAGGAGGGGAAAGAAGAAGGAAGGAGAAGGAGAGGAAGAGGAAGGGGAGGAAAGCAGAAGGGGAATGGAAAAAGAGAAGAAAAAGGAGAAGCAGAAGGAAAACAGAGGGGAAAAAGGAGAAGCGGGAAGGGGTAGGAAGGGGAGGAGGAGGAGATAGAAGGAGAAGGAGAGGAAGGGAAAAGGGAGGGAAGGAAGAGGAGGGGAAAATAAAAAAAGGAAAAATAAGAAGAGGAGGGGAGAGAAGAAAGGAGGAGGAGAGGAAGGGAAAGAAGGAGTTAGATAAAAGATGAGAGTAAAGTAAGGGAGAGGAGGAGAAGGAGGAAAAAAGGAGGAGAAGAAAGAAAGAGAAAAATGAAAGAGAAAAGAGGAGAAGGAGGAAGGAGGTAAAAGAACATGATTGACCAAATCTGTTTTATATCTGAAAAGGTCTATATAAGGATAGTACATTCTTGGTTTTTCTTGGTCTTTCTTTAGCGCACTCAGCTTCTTTCTGAGCTAGGCATTTTCCACCCCATCTGGCACATCAACATAAGTTCCACAGCAATTGGTCACTGACAAATGCTCTAAGACATCACTCCAGGTAGTGTAACAGTCTACCAGGGTGATGACATGTTGTGATCACAAGCCTGTTCCTCACAGTTTATCAGCAGGTGATAAACTCTTCATCAAGGTGAAGATGCTGGCTTTGCTTTTCTGCTTTACACTTGAGACATTTCAATCCTTGGTGCTCAAGGTATGCTTGATCAGTGCATGTAGAGGCTTTTCATTTACTAAATACTTTGTGGATCAATCACAGAGATGTTAGGAACATCTGTCATTAGCAGCAGCTGTCCTGAATATATTTGTTTTTTCTCTCTTACAAACAAAAGATTGGAAAAAAAGTGGAAGTGTACAGTACACCACTTCTCTAATAGCCACTACAATTAATGATCTGCATGGATGATGTGACTCAATTATAGATGACCATCTGTACCTCTCTATAGTGATAATTCAAGGTAATCCAGAGGTAAAGTAACTTAGGAATTGGATCCTCTGGAATTTTAAACCAAGTGAAGTATTCAATATTATAATTATGCATATAATTATGCATATCAAAATCCTGTACCAGTGTCTGGAGGCTGGATGGGGAGAAACCAACTTTGACTTAATCCTACAGTCCTACCAAGAGTGAATGGCTGTGTATACTAACATTCCATAGGTCAGCATATTTCCCGTGTTTAATCTTGAATGGGTTGTATTTCCCCATTCAAGAACATTACACAATGTGGTGATTTTCTGGACTCGTGGCTACTGCTTGAAGAGCAAGTAGTCACTGTGGTGAAGAAGGTCACTGCACAACTTCAGTTTGTGTGCCAGTTGTCCTTCCAAAGCCCTTCAAACAGTTGTTCATGCTTGAGTAATTCACTAATTTATTATTTTAAAACACGAAACTGTCCTTGGAGACCATTCAGAAGCTTCAACTGGTCCAGAATGCCATGAGGCAAGCTGTGATGGATGTGACTTGTTAGATTCATGTAACACCTATGCTTCACAAGCTGCACTGGTTGCCAGTATGGATTAAAGTACTAGCTGTTACCTATAAAAGGCATACAAAATATAAGATGGCAGAATTGACATACTCAGGGTCCTTTCGATTAAGCAATGTCATCTATTGGGACCCAGGAATGGGCCTTCTTTAGTGGAGCACCTGCCCTTTGAAATGGGATCCCTCCTGAGATCTATGTGGCTCCCACTCTGATGGAAGGACTTCAAAACCTACCAGTTCTTTCAGATAAGGTGAATAGGATCCCCTTGTTGGATAAGCCTTTTTACATGCTATGTGTTGGTTGGTTGTACTCTGTTTTAATTTCTATTCTGTTTTCATGTTATTTGTTTGATATTATGAGTGTCCAGAGTTGTTCTGAAGTTGCCTACATTTAAATAAACCCATCCATCCATCCATCCATCCATCCATCCATCCATCCATCCAAGAATTTTACTCACATTATAAAAATACAGTTAACATGAAGCATTTTAATCTATGTTTTCATATGTAACTCATTCTTAAATATAGAATCTTTATGTATCTGATTTTCTCAAGCATTAAGGTTACTTTTTTTTCTTGTGACAATAATCACTTGCCTTTAACAAACCTCATTAAACAGCGACCACAGTTCCTTCCATTGTTTAATGGGTGAGCCTTAGTTGGCTTCATTTTATTTTTTTTTAAATTGTTTTGTACATTTGATTCAGTTTTGACTCCTACTGACAGCCTGACAAATCTCTGCAGTTTTCTTGGCAAGTTTTCAGAAGTGTTCTGGCCTTCTTGTTCCTAAGACTGAGAAATTAGGACTGTCCCAAGGTCACTAGCTGGTTTTGTGCCTAAGATGGGACTAGAATTCACCATCTCCCAGTTTCTAACCTAATTCCTTAGCCCTTACACTAGACTAACTCTCATTTGCTATATGGGTTTCCTATAAAATACTGAGGAAATGAGGATCTATCTTTCTGCCCCATGAAGAATATTGAGAAACAAGATCTGGTTTGAGTTTGTTTTGTGTCTTGCGTGATCTAATAGGCTCACTGGGAACTTCTGGAA
>JANHZU010004018.1:65066-78792 GCA_032468055.1 Acrochordus granulatus
GCTTTAACAAGTACACCAAAGTAGCTCTCCATTTCTTTCATACATATGAACTATGAGATATCAATAGGACAACCTATGCATCCTGTATTGTAAAAAGGGGCATCAAAATAACTGACCCAATCTTGGGTGTATCCAAAGGATACCTGGATCACAACCTTTAATGGGAGATATTTTGTTTTCCAGGTAACAGTGCAGATCTTCGGTTGGTAAAAACGTTCATCGAATTGGGTCTCCCTGGTGGAAAACTTGACTTCCTAATGTCAGAAAGGAACCAGGTATTTGATTTATACATTACTGGTGGATTTGAAAATTTGATCTCTGCATTTCCATCTCATAAAGCAGGGTTTTGTACAGGTACAAAGTGAAATTGGATGGATATTGTCACAATGGTCACAAACTACTTCTACAAAAATATTTTTATGGTGGTTTCCATTATGAAATACTTCTGTTTTGTTATTTCTTCATTTCTGTTGTACTATTTTGGGGTATATTCATTAGATTTGAGAAAAATCAAAATCAGTTCTATCAGTTCCTCTGCAAAAAGTAAAACCACCAAACAAAAAACTCTTATTCTCTGTACAGATAACAAAATGATCTATGAAAACATATTCATATCCATTTGTTACTTATGAAATTTGTTTTATAATGAATGAAAACAGATCTCTGATGTCATCAGCCCTCATTTACTCTCCAAAGGCTTATGACTTACATCTCAAAAATCAGATTTTTTTTTGTTAAATATGTGCCAGTTTTTCTTTTCCTAGAAAAGCCAAAGTAAATTAATATGAAAAAGATGGTACAATTAAAATGAAAAGTGCAAGAGATTTGAAACAACAGACACAGAGACACATATGAGAAAATATCCTCTGAATATTGCTATTGTAGAGTAGCTGAAATAGTGCTACTTACAACATTTCTATCACATATGACTCAGTGGAAAGCTTTCTCATCTACCTGATTTTCTAAAGGAAGTCAGCAAACTCTTATTAGAAATAACTTTATTTTATGATGCATGCATTTGTATGTTGCTCACTCCATAGATTCTAGAGGGCTTGCAACCATAAAAGCAAGACCGATATACACACCACACCACTAATCCCTCATAAATCTAAATGGTGTTCTTACCAAAGCCTCTGTGGAAGATTTAACTGATTCTTGAATGTTACCAAGATGTAATGCTACTTGGCCTTGGGGGAACAAACTGTTCCAAAGAGACAGAGAAGTGCAGCTGAGAAATGCTTTTTCAGGTCTCTATTCCCTAAACCTCCAAAGAGTAGGAACCATAGCATCCTCTCTTTGGCTACACATATTGGGCGCGTTGATGGAGTTGAAGGGTACAATAAGCAACATATCTTCCTTGAAATATACAAAAGAAGGATGGGATAAGTTGAAACAGCAAGGAAACTTCCACCCTCCCATCCAGACAATCCTGGCCTTTGTGTGATCTACTGGAATGAGAAGTAGAAAGTCATCAGGAGAAACAATCAGGAGAAATAAAATTTTATAGGAGAAAGGAAGCATCAGATGGATGAGTGCTTAACCTTGCAGAAAGCCTGTAAACTACATTTGAATTCTTTGTACTATAGACTCAGCAGAAGTCATGAAAATCAATAGAAAATTCAGAATTGGCTTTTAGGCATATGTAATCCTGAACAGAAATGCACAGTTTTATGCTAACTTCAACTAACATCTGATACCAATATCTGTGAGGTCATCCTGTGTGTTTTTAAAGCAACGGAAGATGCTTTGTTTTGTAAGGGATTTTACACTTTTTCAGCAAATTTGAGACAAGGAAACTAGGCAGATCCATAGGTAGAACAGCTATGTCTTTGGATGGGTGAAATGAAGAGACAGAATCTAGATTTAAAGTATTTGAGAAAGTTAAATGTGATAATATAAAGAATTCTGATGAGACAAAAGAGCAATCCAGAGCCACTGATATATATTAAAGTTTATTATAAGGTAAAATGCACATACAAATAAAAACGAAGAAAGTTAAAGAAAAAAAAAGAGATGTGCAAAAAAGAGATAATAAAGAAAAAAAGTAGTAATTACTGATTTTTTTTCGTGCAGAAGAATACAAAAAGGGGTACAGCCTCAACCTTTTGCTTTACATTTCTAAATATGCCAGTCCATTTCTATAACAATAAAATCATTTTAATTATCAAAACCTAAAATTAGAATTTCATTTTTTTTTCAGTTTCAAATACAAAATTCAGAAGTGGTTTCCAAACTAGATAATAAGGTTTCCCCTTTCAGTCATGTCCAACTCTAGATGGTGGTGCTCATCTCCATTTCACAGCCGAAGAGCAGTGCTGTTCAAAGACGCTTTTGCAGTCATGGGACTGTCATGAGTATACACTGAGGCGCATGGAATGCTGTTACCTTCCCACCAATTTAGATGGTACCTATTTATATACTTGCATTTTGCATGCTTTCAAACTGCTAGGCTGGCAGGAGCAAACTAGATAATTTCTCTTTTTTAATCAAAACAGTCATTTTTCCTTTACTATCCATTTTTTCCATTGCGCAAAAATGCAAAGCTGCTTATCCAAGAATGGGATCAATAATTTTTCCCCATATGTTGCCTTCCAGCTTCTAAAAATGGAGATCCTCAAATCTTGTCTGTGTCCTTTGTGGATACCTGGATTATTTCATTTCAAAATAGCATGAAAAATTGAAAAGATTCCGTTTCAGAGGAAATAATTAATCAATAAAGGCAAAACAAACAGTCAAGAGTCTTGTTTTAGTTTATGATCTTCTTTTCACAGAAGTCAGTGCTGAAAATTGGGTATATTCTTTCTTCTACTTCTTGAAAGAGTTGCAGTTAGCAAGATGGATTTTCTTGAAAAACAATGTTAATTACAATATCAATTTTCCTAGAATCTCTACTTACACATTTGATGGTTATTCCCTGACATTTTATTAATTTCACATTTGATGCATTGCCTAGAAGATGTCAAAACAACTCATCTCCAAAGAAGAAGAATTTTAATAGAGTCTACTATACATTTAAATTCTTATTGCCTTTTTTTCTCATACACATTCATATAATGTCAAGTGGATGAGTTTCATAATGATTTGCTGTCCCTTGTCGAATCTTATCTACCTCTGATTGCATGACAATCAATTTTGTTACACAGTTTGTGGCAACTTTGTTGATGATTCTGTATTAGAGCAAGTTGATGTCATTCTTCTGTTTGGTACTTGCTATGGGAAAAAAAAACATTGCATATTATTGGAGTATTGCAATGCACTCTACATGGGACTGTTCTTGAAGACCACCAAGAATTTTCAACTGATTTAGAAAGTTGCACCCAGTACAGTCTCCAGCTCATCAGTTTGCTTATGGTTAACTTGTGCTGTATTATCTCCCAGGTGTTGTTGTTTTTTCTGTGTACAGATCAAAGTGCTGGTTATCACCCTAAAACCCTGAAATCCAAGTTCATGTTCTTTTCAGTATATCTCCTTGGGGTACCTGCCTCCTCCACTAAGTGTTGCTGTCTAAGGGGACCTATAAAGTGTACCTTTTCTTTTCTCTTCCCGCTGGGATCAGGAAGCCCCCCCACTCTTAATCCTTCCAAAAAACTGGCTGGCTTTTCCCCTTGATGCTGGGATAGGGTGAGGATCTGCTTGTGTGTCAGATTCCTTATTTTCTCTCTTCTCTTGTTTCTGGTTTTATTATTATGGTGTGTCACCCAGAGTTGTAAGTCTTTTAATAAGTTTAAAAAAGTGACTGGCCCAAGGTCACCCAAATAAATGAACAATTATTTGGGGTACCCTGTTTCTCTACAAAGAGGTCACATCTTTGTTTTGACTTTCATGTATCAGTCATGCTTCTTAGCATGTTGGGTTCCTAGGGAAAGTAAATATAACTCTCTTTCAAAGTTGAGCTCAGTTCTGAGTGATTTCATGTCCAGGAAATCTTGGCAACAGTATGGAATTGGTTTTCCATTGCCTTTTGGATTTGTGTGTGGCTATGTTCAAGTTATTTATACTATAGTTTAATCTCCAAATAAAATTGATCTCCCAAATCAGGTTGACAATTCAGATGTGATAAAGACAGATGTATTCAGAGAAAATTCCCCCCCGCATTAATTCTTTCAATTAATTGCATCTACTCAGTTCAGCAATTATCTGGCTGACTTGTCCTCCTCCTCCTTGATGCTGAAATATCTTCCATTAATTGTAATCTCAAAGCATAAATAATACCTTTTTAATTTCTTTTAATTATTGCCTTGAACGTTTGTTTTCTTCTAGTCTGGAGAGCTCCAATGTTGGGAAATATTCCCCCTGACCCCATTCTCTTTTTACAGACAGATACATTTGCAGACTTTGATACCATGACGGATCGCTTGCTGGATGAAATCATTCAGCATATTCAGCTATACAACTTGTCAATATCACGTATAAGGTAAAAAGTGAGAAGAAGGAAATGGGGTGTAGGGTTAAACTTGGGTCCTTTCCTGATGTGAGAGATTGTCTGCAAGGCTGGAAAAAGAATCAGAAGGCAGGAGGAAAAATTAGTTGACCCTTTATTTATTTTGTTTATTTGTATTCTACGAAATAAACAACTCAAGGTGGCAAACATATTTTGCACTCCTTCCTCCTCCTATTTTCCCCACAACAACAGCCCTATGATTTGAGAGAAAGTGACTGGCCCAAGGTCACCCAGCTGGCTTTCATGGCTAAGGCAGGACTAGGACTCGCAACCTCCCAGTTGCTAGTCTGTTACCACTAGACCAAACTGGCTCTCTTTATCTTATGAATGGCAACTCAATTCAGGTGGGAAGATATTTGGGAAAAGACATCTTTAAACATTTGAAAAGACCCTGTCTTAATGGACTTACTATAACAGAGGCTGAGGAATCCCTATTGTAGTTTCCAAGATTCTGTATTTATTCTGGATTGGTATTGAAGGGTTGTGGTTCTGGTTTTAGTTTTGTGCTTCAGACTTGACCACTGGTTCCTGAGGTTTTCTTGGTAACATTTTTAGATGGTTTGCCACTACCTTCTTATAGTTGAGGTACAGTAACCAGCCTAAGGTCATCCATCAGTCTTTGTGACGTAAGGTAGCACTGAAAGCCATAGTCTTCCCATTTCTAGCCTGATACCTTTATTCACTACACCAAACTCCATTATGGAAAGACCCACCTCTCTGGAGAAGGCTCTAATGTTGAGAGAGGTGGGAGAAGATGACCAGTAGAAAGGTGGATGATTACAGCGGCAATGGGTGCCTCACTGGAAAACTTGAAGGATCAGGTTATGGACAGAATGTTACAGAGAAAATCCATCCATATGGTCACTAAGAGTTGATGTTAAATTGATAGCACACAACAGTGTATGTGTGTGTCTCTCTGTGCATGCAGATGGGGGAGAAATAATATTTCAACTATGCAAGAAGTGTAACTGTGGTAATGTTTGCATTTCTATAGCTTCATTGGCCACTCACTTGGTAACGTGATCATCCGATCAGTATTGACCAGACCCAGATTTCGCTATTACCTCAATAAACTGCACACTTTCCTGTCCCTCTCTGGACCTCACCTAGGAACGCTGTACAACAACAGTACTTTAGTTAGTACAGGTAAGAGTTCCTGAAATTATCCATGGGCAAGGATTCAAATGCCTTTCCATTCATTTGATCAAGTTGGTTGCTGTTTGAATGGGTATGGATAGGATAAAGGGAATAATATATAATCAGCTTGATAATAGTGTGTCATAGGCAGCAACCAACTTGATCAAATGAATGGAAAAATCCAGGGATGTGGTTGATGTTTGTAAATTGGGCATTGTGATGTCAAGCTCCCTGGCATCTCTCTTAAGTGAATGTGATCCTTTGCCAAGCATTTTTCTCACAGAACCTTTTTCACAAGATTGATTGAGAAGAAAGACAAGAATTTCAGAACCCAAACCATTTCTCATATTAGCATATACCTTCCTCATTACAGTTGGATGCAGACTTCTTAGCAAATGAAACAGGCAAATACTAGGTCCATATAATGGGAGTTAACATCCTCTTTACTATCAGTCAGCAAAGGATATCAAGCTGCAAAAAACAAGGCAGAGTTTGTAAGATGGGAGGCTGTATACATGTTTTCCATAAATAAATAAATTACTGGGCATGTAGGAAGGGGAGCTTCAGCCCCTTTCTCCAATGGCTCTCATTAGCCTGTATGCCTCTTTTTTTAAAGCAATCATTAAAGTACTTTGTAACCAGATTTAAAGAAGGAAATAGGAGAAGAATATAAAAGAGGGGGAGGAAATAATAAGAATAAAAAGAATACAAATAAAAATGCAAATATAAAATACTAAGCAGGACAGGTACAGCCTTCAAGAACAGTCAGAACTGCAGAAAGAATAATTGCAACTAGTCTGCCCTGCATGGAAGACCTGTACATTGAGAGGGTCAAGAGAAGGGCAGAGAAGATATCTGCAGACCCCTCTCACTCTGGACAGAAACTGTTTGAACCTTTTCCCTCTGGGTGATGCTATAGGATATTGCATACCAAAACAAGCAGACTCTAGGGACATTTTTTCCCCCGTGCCATCATTCAGCTGAATACTTAACTTATGCTATACAACAGGATACAGTGATTACTATAGTGCAAGGAATTCTAAATTAACCCAGAAGTTCTATCTAATACATACTTAGCAATACATCATGGTTCTAATTCTGCACTTTCCTATATTTCTTTACTGGCTGCACATTTTGGATTCACATTTTACTGTTGAGTACATAATTTTATTTATTTGTTTCATGTTATTATTTCATTTACTGTTGTCTTGCAATTACATTGACAGCTGATGTACCGGAGTCAAATTCCTTGTGTTTCTAATCATGCCAATAAACTATCTAAATCTGAATCAAAGAAGAATATGAAGAAAAATATGAAGAATTTGGAGGAGGAGGAGGAAATATAAATATCACCACTTAATCAAATAACAAACAGATTCCTAAATCTACTAGGGAAGGATAATTAATTATTATCCAGTGTTACAAACATTACACGATATTACAAAATCTATGCCACAGAAAAACAGAATCATTTTTTTATTGGAGGATAAATTTGCCTTTTCAAAAACAGATGAGTCACACATCCATCAGGAATTTAATATCAGGAATCCAATTTCTTAAAATAATTATTTTATCAATACCCCAGGCCCATCAAAGCTGTAACTCCTCAAAATTAGTCATATTCCAAAGTGTCAGGACATAATTTAACAGTATTTGCTGCTGCTTCTTTTTCCATATTAGAGGTAAATGTCACTGGTTTCTCTGTTCCACACAGCCTTTTCATAGTCTCTATCAAGGACACTCTTTTGGCTGTTCATACTGCCTACAAATCACAGCTATTAGAGTAAGCTGTGAACCATCTGTTGGTCATACTAGAAGCCAAGAGGTCAACTGATGAAAATACTCAGCAGAGGGGTGAATCCAGTATCAGGGCCATGACATAAACAGGGCAATTTCTATTGGCAGTGAAGAGAGTGGAGGAGGAGGAGGAGGAAGAGGTGGTCAGCTACTTCAAGGAAGCCATGTAAGATGTCACAATTGGGCTAAGCCAGTGAGATCCACTGTGCCTGAGTGAGAAGAAAGCAGATCTCTATGTTCTATCTATCTATCTATCTATCTATCTATCTATCTATCTATCTATCTATCTATCTCTATTATACACAGAAGCCCATTTGTTATTTTGAAAAAGGAGGGGCAAAAAGTTAGACATAAAAAACTATTTATAGATTTCTATAAATTTCTGTACTTGCTTGATTTTTAATAATCAATTGTGAATAGGTGAAATGTAGATAATAAAAGCCACCTCTTCTATTAATTCCTGAATGGATAAACATGATTTGTAGACGAAATGAAAAAACAATGAATCAATGACTAGATGATCAGATAGTTGTTGTTCTTGCAGATCAACTCTCTATTCCACCCCCCAGGTCTGTGGCTCATGCAGAAGTTGAAGAAATCTGGCTCCCTTTTGCAGTTGACTTTCAGGGACAATGCTGACCTACGGAAGTGTTTCCTTTACCAACTTAGCCAAAAAACAGGTGGGTTTTTTGGAACAGGTAAGAAAATAGTCCATGCCAATCTCTTATGATAGAAAGACACCAACTCAATGGGAAAATGGTTCTTGTGTAAGAAGGATTTTGCTAGAATTGCCTCTTCTTCATAGGTTATCAGATACCAATAGATTAGTAGAAACATATGATTGCAAGTAATCTGGTAATCAGATGTTCCCACTGAATATCAGGATTAAAATGAAGAGTACCTCTAGGGAATTTAATGCTGAGAGTTTTGCATCTTCTCATCTGGCTTTTTGAGGATCAAAATATTATTTAAAATTCTAGCCACTTTTTGAAGGTCTCAAGATCCTTTAAACTTTTCCATTCTTTGTTTCTGAAGACCTCATGAATTTCAACCAGTAATTACTTTCTCAATCTCTTCCTTCCAGTTCTCCATACTCTCTTCCTTCCTATGTTTCTTTTGCAATTTGATCCTTATGCATTTTCTATATGTCTCAGCCATCTTATAAACATTCCATTCTTACTCCTCTGTATGGTCTCTGTCTTCCTCAATCTCAGGTTCTGGATGCCTGAATAATCTTCTTAATTGGTAGACACAGTATCATCAGTTTCAGTAATATTTCCATACGTCTATTATATAAAAATAAAAAGCATCCCCCTCGTATATCTGAGGGGGCCATGGTGGCTAAGCAGTTAAGATGTTGGACTTGTCGGCCAGAAGGTCAGCGATTTGAGTTCAGGACCTAAGTATCACCATGTAACAGGGTGAGCTCCTGTTCCTGCCCCAGCTTCACACAACCTAGCAGTTTGAAAGAATGTAAAAATGCAAGTAGATAAATAGATACCACCTTCTGTGGGAAGGCAACAATATTCCATGAACCTCAGCTTATAGTTATGCCAGCCACAAGACCATGGAAGCATCTTCCAATGAATGCTGACTCTTTGATGATGAAATGGAGATGAGAACTACCCCCTAGAGTCAGACATCATTGGCAGGGGAAAACATTATCTTTAGTATTTCCATAATATATTATTAAAGAAATGATAGATGTAGAACAAATTTTATCTGACAAGATAGAGAGGGTACCAAAAGTGGATTTACATTTAAAAATCAAAATGAAAATACAAATGACAAACCAAGAGAGTGACCTTGATTTTTTTTTCTTATTGGACTTATAAAAGAAGCTTGTTAAAGCCTTGAAGACATTTCAATGGAGGGGTTAATTGCTCAACTTTCTAATCTGAAGAGATCTTCCAGAAATCTTTCCCCCGCCCTCTCTCTCTCTTTCACAGGTCTTCAGTACTTCAAAAATGTAGTTCTTGTTGCGTCACCCCAGGACCGATATGTGCCATTTCATTCTGCGAGAATAGAAATGTGTAAATCCGCCTTGAAAGACAGACATACAGGTGAGAGTCTCTTTGAGCTGAAGTACCCACTACATGTACTGTATTTCAAATGTCTGTTGTTCAGTTGCACAGTCATGTCTGACTCTTTGCAATCCCATGGACTGCAGCATGCCAGGCCTTCGTCTCTTGTACTGCCTTCTGGAGTCTGCCCAAACCCATGCCCATCACACTTACTATGCTATCCATTTCCTTCTCCAGTGGAGTCCTGTAGCACATTTTTCACCAGATGTCCAGATGTTCAAATTTCTAAGACTATTTTATTCTAACTGGTCTGTTGGGAAATGTATATTACAGGTACTCCTTGACATACAATAGTATTTAAGCCTGGTAATTACAGTCATAAGTCATGCTTGTTGTCACCTTGTGACTGACTTGATTTTGCACAGAAGATAATAATGATAATGATTTTCCCCCCCATTTTCCAAGGTCCTGTTTATGCTGAGATGATCAACAACCTTCTCCAGCCTGTTGTGGGAGCTAAGGACTGCACTTTAATACGTCACAATGTATTCCACGCCTTGCCAAACACGGCTAATACACTCATTGGGCGGGCTGCACACATCGCTGTTCTGGATTCTGAACTGTTCCTGGAAAAATTCTTTCTTGTGGCAGGACTCAACTATTTTAAATAGGAGCCTGGTGGGAGCAAAGGAAGCTTTGCAGAAAACGGCAACCATTTCTGAGTCAAGGAAATGCTCATATTGCCAGAAAAAAATGGAATAGACCAGTGGTGACATAGCATGCACATACTCATACCCTATTTATTTGGGGAAAGAAGCAAGTGCTTCAGTTATTAAGCATTCAAAGGGCCAACTATTGGTGCTTTTGAGAAGATGGAAACATCTACATGTTACGTTTCTTTGTCTATTCTCTCTTTGTTCATCTACCTTGAATAATTGGTCTTCAAATGCTGAGAGCCAGGTTCCAGATCTGCCTTTTTGTACCTATGATGGGATCAGTATTTTTCCTGTTGTCTCCTTCATAAGAAAACCCTCCTAGGGCTGAGCCACTTAAGGTAAACTAATATTGATTTGTTGAGTAGCTTACCATACCATTTTGTGGTTGACACATACAGATGGAAACAAACATGAAACTTAGAGAAATGAAAATTCAGAAAAGTCTACTTGTATGACATTGTTGTACAACACTGTATAGAAATATGATCATGTCCTGAATGTTAGGATTAAGGGGCCAAGAAAGAAGCTTTAAAGGTACACAGGCTCAAGCAAACTGATCAAGTGTCAATCAACATTAGGTCCACAAAGTTTATCCAAGAATTTAAAGAATGAAAAAAAATGTATCCTGCTGTTAAGTGAAGAAGGGCAGAAACTAATTTTGGATAATACTGAAAATTGGGTCCTAAGATACAAAGCCTTTTTTTTAATGATATAAGACTAAATTCTCCTATTTTTATTGTAGAGAAGAGAGTCACAACAGATACTGGAACCTTGCTTATTGTAGAACTGGAAAAGACTTAGCAAAATGATGTCTGGTTAACACTTCATTATAAACCATCAAGAAATCTTGGAGCTGGAATACATACATACACACACACACACACACACACACATATACTGCATTGGAAAATATTAATTTTATATATTATTTTTCCAATGCAAATTCAACTGCTAGATATATAATTGACCTGTTTAAAGTTGTTGCATAAAACCAGTCATAAAGACCCACAGTTTTTTTTTTAAATCCAGCACACCCAGGCAAGCTTTAATCCCATTTTTAGGTATGCAGCTAAAAATATAGCTTTGTTAGATTCTGTGTATGACTTACTGGATATTTCTCCCATCTCTAAGAATCATACTGGTTCAACAGACCAATTCTCCTACCTTATCATCTTGGGCCATACAAAAAGCTATTTTCTGGTACTTATAGAGGCTTATTTACATCCTAAAACACATATATTTTGGTAGCTAATTGATAGATCTTATGTTTTCCAAATAAAAGCTGTCAGTTCAAAGCCAGGCTTTTACATTTAGTGGGTGACAGGAGACACATCTGAGATTCTAAAGAATGTTGAAATACTTTGAAGCAAAATTATTGCTAGTATCAGAGAGAAAGAGGTTGTCAAGACTAATAAGAGAGTTAAACAGATGGGGAAGGAGTGGAAGTCTGGGACAGGTGATTGGGTTGGACAAAAAGATTGATGGGTCAAGGTTTTCTAGACTTCTTTTTGTTTTAAAAAGCATTTTCAGAAAAAAACATGTGTATCACTGAAAGGCATATTGTATGTTACATTGATTGACAAAAATAGTACAAGACAAGTTGATGGCTATTCATGACTCTTCCCATTTACAGATAGCTTTTGGCTACATCTGGAATTGCTTTACCAAGACCCAGCCATCAGTAATGTAAATGGGAAGAGATGAGGACAATGTTTGTACAATCTTAGGACCCGGTTTTAGGTCATCTTTATTCTCTCTTGCTGTACAAATTGTTATACATTAAGAGTTATCAAAGGGGTATTGAAGGTTTCCTGTCTTTCTCCAAAGTAGGATTCTCTGCTCAACTAGATGTAAAGTTTCCGGCTTAATTGTAGAAAGGAACTGTTATCCTACAAGTGATACTGACCTTTTGGCTTGACCAGAACATTTTTTTTTGCATAAATCTAGTGCAATTGAGGACACAGATTTATGAAGGGAGAGAAAGTCATGTATCCAGAGGATCTCAACTGAATAATTGATCTCCAGAAATACTTCAGCTCTTTGCATCATTCTCCACTGGAAACAAAGTGAGAAACTCTCACTTCTGCTTACATATTTAGTTCTTTTTACTAAAATCTCTTCTGAATATGACTACTCTCTTGACTTCGTTATCTAATATAGTGTCTTTGAACTTCTCTGAACAGAGAAAAACAGAGATATTTTTAGTTAGGCTATGTTCTCATTTATTAAAGTTTGCAACATCAGTTAATACTCTCTCACCCCATTAATTAATCATGTACATGTAATGTACAGTGCATTCCCCAATATTAAACAGAGGTATTCACCATGAGCTTCTTTTGTCCACTGAAGCTCCAAAGACTTAGAGATCACAGCCTTGATAGATTCTGATGTTTATCTTTTCAATGCATGATGTGGTACAGCAGAAGGCATGTTTGTGTCTGATTCATGTTCAAAAATCATTAATCCAGAAATGTGTGATGGTCCACAAAATGGGTTATATGTTAATGCATATTCAAGCTAACACACATGGCATAGTGTTGTGTTAATATCTTCAAGTCTTTAAAAAGATGCCAGATTGTGTAGTTATAACCCATTCAGTATTTACTGGTCCCATTATCCATGACTCACAGATAATGCTCTGAAATGAATGTCTGCCATCTATTAACATCAGCAAAATCTAGTATATGTAAAAAGTTTCTATTGATCTTAAATGGAAAATCTTTCTTCCCAACTGAGAAAATTTATGGATCTCAGACATTATCAGCCAATGATCCTTGTGAGTTATTTGCATATCTCTCTTCTTCCTAAAGAATTGATGTGGTTTCCATCTTCACAAAATGCTGCCACAATTGTGTTCTCATTACAGGCAATAATAATCTGGTCTGCTGAAAATTTGCAGCGGACAGGTATGTCTCTCTTTCCCTCTATTTTTTTAACCGGGAAGCTGTCTTTGTAAAGGCTATTATATAATCCTGTCTTACATGAACAAATAAACAATATTTATGCTAATGTACAAAAATCTTACAATATACTTGCCTTGTACAGAATAACTTCTAAAGTATTGAAATACTGCTTATATAGCCTCCTTTGAAAAGGCTTTTAAGATGTCTCTTTCGGTATAAATGTGACCTTGTTAATTTCTGTTCAGCTCAAATGTTGGGGGAGCATATATCTACGTCACTGGATATTTTCATCGAAATCTGATTTCTCTGATCCTGTTCCCTTTTTTTAAACAGATTGTCTGTATTGCAAGGTGAGGAGAAAATCCAAAAAAATAATGTGGATAACTGTTTGAAGCTTTCAAGCTGACCTGGTGACATGTGATGTAATATATTCTAATATATTATTATATATTACATTGGGTCTATAAAAGTTGCAGCTGATCTTCATGAACAAACTGATCTGTAATTGTAGGGTAGAAAGTGAGTTAAAGTCCATGAATAAAATGCCAACCAGCAAATGTCCCTTTCTTCTTAGAAGTGTGGATGACATTAACCTTCTAATGTATTATATATAATAATGTGGTCAAACGTGAGATGGTGAGATTGAATGTCAACATCTTAGGAACCAGTGAACTCAAATGGACAGGAATGGGAGAATTTAATTCAGAT
>JANHZU010004019.1:0-13568 GCA_032468055.1 Acrochordus granulatus
GCCTTTTGGATTAAAGGTGAAACGTCTTCGACTTGAGAAAAATCCAGTCCAGATTCCTGTTTTTTAAACTTTGTTGCATTGTATTTTATTGTGTTTTCATATGTTATATACTGGCTAATTTCATAGGTTAATGAATGACACAACAGTAAGGTTGGAGGAAAAGTGGGCAAGATGTTGTCAGTGGATGACCTCCCTCCTAATTTTCTATTCTTGCTGTCAACTCACCTCTCATGTGCCTCTTGGCCCAAGTTAAGAAGACATCCACTTGCCTGCTCAGGGAAGGCAGAGCAATCTACTGACACAGTTGTAATCTCACCACAGAAGACTGGGACTTCTACCTTGCAGATCAGTTCTCCGTATCCCTCTAATTGCGGCTCCTTAAGAGATGTAGCTTATGCACACGTAGCTAGATCTATAAGCAGCTTATCTTCAGAAACACACATTTCAATCCGTATTCGGCACCATCTTATCTGACCTTCTTTTCGGAAAATTACACGCAAAGCTAAAAAGAAACTATTTCCATTTTCATGTTTGCAAGAGACAAATAGATGTAATGTATTCCTGTATAGATTGTAGGGAAAATATATTATGAGAATCTTGGCTCACATTGATTAGAATTCAATCGTAAGCAAAATATGATTGATGTGGTTGCCTATACATTCTTTCCTTTTCTGTTTCATGTTGTCTGGGAGCTTTAGACTGGTGGCTTATAGACACTGCTGGTTGTGCAATACAGATGACCTCATCTGCATACCACACAGCTACAGGAACAAGCTGTGTGCTCTCAGCTTGAAACAGCAGATTTTGGGGGGTTTTATTTGTTCACACATGAACAGTAAATCAGCTTTCAGGATGTGTGGGTGTGTGTGTGTTTGTGTGCATATGTATATAAGTTAATTCTGTGGGAAATGCCTAAGCATTAAGTTTCTATTTTTCTGTCAGAGCTGGGTGTGGGATATAGAGAGATAAGAATCTGACTGAGACAAGCAGTGGAGGAATTGCCAAAAGTAAGCTATTTTTTCTGTGCAATATAATCTTTTGCATCTTTTATGATGAACCTTACATAAAATTGCAAATATCTGCAATCCCATCTGTTAAAAATATAATAAAATATGTGCATGTAGTAAAATGCTTCCAAGCACTATGGTATAAATGGGATCCATATTATTTAATTCCTACTTTCAGATAGAAACTCTGATTCCAAGATTGGATTACCTAAGGGGCAAGCCCAGTAGAATGGGGCTACCTCTTACTAAACATCTGTTACATTGCATTATGAATCTATATCCCAACTTGATTAAATTATCAGACTCAGTAGGTAGCAGCACTGGACTGAACTTCTCTAGAACTGGAAGCCAAGCAAGATCGATCCTGGTTTGTACTTGGATGTGAGACCACCAGATGAGTCCAGCCCTATCTTTCCTGAACTTTCTTCTCTGCAGAAACAGAGTATGCCATGATATTATGGATGATTTCCATCTTACTCTCAATCAACTACATATAGTTGAGTTCTGATATGAATTGGAGACCAGTTATGGATAGTAATAACTGTTACATATTCATTTCAGACACTGTGAAAAACAGTTACGACTGAATTGGAAACAGTAGCGTTTAATATACACTATAGTAACATGTAAGCAAACTTGGAATGGAAAAATCTGAAAAATTTCTGTTAATGTCCATGCCCTGGATTATTTTTATACATGGATTATTTTCTAGAGATCAGCTAATTATTGCACAAATGGCTTTTTATGCAAATAGGAAAAGTATTTTTAGCTTAATATATTAGACAAACATAACATATGACTAATATGCTTTTATAATAGCAAAGAGTAACATTTAAAAGTGTGGATTTTAAGCTTTGGTGAGTTTATATAAAACAGTTCTCAATTCTAAACCTCTATTTTTTTATTTTTAAAAACCACATATTATCTTGTACTGATTTAAGTTACTGCTGCTTAGCTGAATATTAAAAATCCACATATCATGGTCTTTGCCAACCTATTTCCTGAGATCCAGTTTCATCTACACAGTGTCTCTTTTGATGATGTAAAGGCTGCTGTTTTGGTGTTAAAAGTCAGCACTGCATTTTGCATAGCCCTCCTCGCCTGGCACCATCCAGCCCGTCCCCCTCCAGCCATCTCTTCTCTTCTGTCATAGCACAGAGGCAGGTTATGATAAGAAACATTTCCAAACCACCCAGGAAAGACCCCCAGAAAGGCATTGCCAAAGGAAAAGGGAAAAGGCCGTTTTGCCCTCGAGTGGCGGCAGCGGCGGATCCTCCCGATCCAACAGGGTCGCCCAGACAGCACCGGCCGAGCAGCCGCTGATGGCCAGAATCTGCCTCGGAGCAGATCCATAAGTGCTGGTTCATTTGTTCTATTCTGCTTTATATTAATCATTGCTACTTGTTTCAGATATTAGGGACAATCGTTTCTACATAAAATTCCATTGAAAATGATTTTTTAATGAATATTTTGGGGGGCGTGGAATGGATCATCCAACTTTCCATTGTTTCCTATGGGAAACAACCTTGCTTCGATTTAAGAGCAGTTCGGATTAAGGGCATTCTTCCGGAATGAATTATGCTCGCAATCGGAGGTTCCACTGTGCTTTGGATAGGAATTTATTTATACTTTATGTAGCTGAATAGAGGTATTCTCAGAAAAGATGGACTATTTCTAACCATCGTATAACAGCAACAATTTCCCCACCTTTAAAAGTTGAATTTCCTACAATCCCCACAGTCTGTAACCAAAAATGCTGGTGTTCTACTGTTACTTTTGAAAGCTTTCCTTTCTGAAGATATTCTTTACGCAGTTGAAGAGAAGAGGGATTAATGACAGACTAGGAAACAGTTGTCAACATTTTAAAGAATTAGTTACATTTTAGACATCACAACCCTAATTATATACAGTATTAAGGAATCTCTTGAGGCTAATGGATACGTTTCTGTGTTCAGGCTTTTGATAATAATCAGACTACCAATAGTCGGTGAAGTGAGTCATCATTTCTCTATTACCTGAAAGTAATATTGGTTCGCAGTTTTAAACTGATGAGATGATAAAATCATTAAAGTACTGTTGATTCAGAAAAATGGTTTCATTAAATCATTGGTACGAAGTATTACAAAATAGTTTCATTCCTGCCAACCCGTTAGCAGTCTGGTACCATTTGTTTAGTTAATAAAAAAGGGTAAAAGTTTCCTCTACTTGTCATGGCCAACTCTTGGGCGCGGTGCTCATCTCCATTTCATAGCCAAAGAGCTAGTGTTGTCTGAAGACGCTTTCATGGTCACGCGGCCAGCACAACTATACGCCGAGGTGCAGGAAACGCTGTTACCTTTTGGTATAAAAAGGCCAAAGAACTTGGACAGAATCAAGACAGCGTATACACACATTACACTATTCAGCAAATGTAACAGCTGCTGCTATTTAAATAATGATTCTCTGCCTAAGGAAACCTGTATTTAATTTAATGCTAGTTTCAAATTATGATTGCAGATTATCTTATGACAGAAATCTTGAAGTATATAGGTGCACTTTAATTATTATGTCTTATGCATTTTGATTTTTGGATGTTTTCAGATACTGTATGATAAAATATTGTTTGGCAGACCTTTCAATATTTGTAAACATGGTATGAATCTCATAATGTAAATGAGCTGTAGTATAATAGTTCATTGGTGGCATAAAGAAAAAGATTTATTTTAGTTCACATGTATAAAAATCCTTAAAAATAAATCCATAGACTCAGCAATAACAAAACAGTGTCAAGGGAATTATAGTTCAACACCACATTCACAGTTAATTCACTGATACAAACACCGTACAAAAGATAATCAAGATAACTAAATATTAATGCAAACATACCAACCTGATTCAATCTTTCAAACTGATTTACACACAGAGAAGGTATGTAGCATTTGTCCCTAGCAATTAGTAATGTCCCCTTCGATATAATTTTCTGCTGTACCGGATTCCTTGCATGTCTAACCATGCTTGGCCAAGAAAATATCTGAATGTAAAGCGAAGCAAAGCATTTTATTTTATTAGAATTTTTTTTTTGTACTGGGGAATTAACATAAAGGAAGGACTTTAAAATAAGTCCTGTGTTCCTTTGTAGAACCTTTCGAAAGATTCCTGCTAAAATATGGATTAAGCATGGATTTCAGTGTAGATTAAAATGTGGATGGTAAAGAACTGCAGTCATCCAGAGAAGCTTCAGTCATGTGAAGAGGGAATCCCCTCTTTTGACCATGTATGGTAATAAACGGCAGTAGAAAGATGAGCCTCCCACAAAATCCGCCTGCCAGAAAGAGCTGTGACAGGAAAGATTTACAATATGTACTGGATAAATTCCAGGGGGATTTCAAGCACAGGTGGGGAATGAGAATTTCTTTGACCTAACCACCAGATGCCTTTTTTTTTCTTTTTGTAAACAAAAGAAGACATAATCACAGGCAGACATTAAAACTATATTTGTATCTGACAAAACAGAAATATTTGCACGGGAGATTAGGAACGCTGGCTACGTTCACTAAGAAGAACGTGGAGAAAATAAGTCTCGGTAGATACAGCACAATGGCTGCCACATGTTTCCGGCTAGCTGAATGTTAGCTGAGCACAGAAATTTGTAATGGGAGATGGGAAGGGAGAAATAGATAGAACCTCTATTTGTGACGATTGCACAACATGCGAATGCGCCCTGTTTTTGTTATTTAACCCAGAAGCGATAAAAGAAGCTCAAAGAGTTGCCCAATGACCGGAGGTATCTTCTCTTTACCATTTGAAGAGTTTCTATACTGTGTGTAATTCCATCATCCTCCTTTCATCTGTGACTTCTGCAGATAGCCAAATATGGACAAAAAAGAAAGTGAGAAAAAAACTAGAGGATGAAAAGCTATTAAGGCATGTAAGGTGTGGGCTGTATTAAATTACACTGAAAGAAACCGGAGTGGATAATTTTTACGCTTTGGCCTTAACCATTTTGCAGTCATTCAGAAACGCAGCTGTAATCGAGCAAGAAATGACAAACTGTTGTTTTCTGTAAAAGTAAGAAACAGCTCAGAATTTATTTCCCCTGTTACCTACCTTGCCAGATCACCAGTTAATTTATTCTCAAACCTGGCTTGTTGAAGACATTCTGAGACCCTGTGGATATATTCCAAGTTAGTAATACATGTACTAGAACATGTACAATTTTTTAAATGCTTTAGAGGCACATTGCTTTGGTACAAATAACGTTTTCTGGGGCAGAACGTTGCTTTTCCATAAATAATGCATGCTTGACTGTGAGAGCCATGGGGGAGTAGTGGTTAAGATGCTCGACTAGGAGCAGGGAGACTCAGGACCTAGTGCTTCCTTAGCCCAGAAGGCAGCTGGGTCGCTCAGCCTTCATTACCTCTGTGAAAGCCAGGGGATAAACAAGCCCCTTCCTTGCATCAAGGGGTTCATGGCTTACATCTAAGAGCCACTTAATGTCTTGCTACTTCCTAAAATAAAACAAATGGATGCCAGTCCCATTTTTGCTACAACGGAAATGTTTGCCCTCAAAACTCAGCATGACAGAGATTTTTTCTAGAGAGTACAGACATAAATGTTGGGGCTCCCAACATGTTTTAACTCTTATGAATGCATAACCTGCCGCAGATAACATGGATGAATGTTGACAGATACTATGATGTGACTCCCTCTCTCTGTGTAGATGTGTGTGCATGAATCCAATAAAGAGAAATCATAAATTAGAGAACAATAAAGGTACTCTGCAGTAAAGAGTACATGTTGGATTTGAACAGAAAGAGCCAGATGAAAGTAAATTCTATGTGGCTACTTGAATGGCTGTCTCAAAGGTTACGTGAATTTCTCCTTCCAAGCTTCTGACCTTGGCTTATAATCTAACGGTACTCCCAAGGGTTGCCCCTCCTTCATATGGTCGTGCATAATGACTCTAGGCTGATCCCCCTCTTCGTACATGGTTCAGTCATGGTTTCCCTCACATACAAGGAGGTACTCTTGTGGATTGTTCTGTACTTATCCCATGGAGGAAGAGTACCTTCTGTATTTATTTGGAGGGACGGGGAGTTTACCTTGGAAGGTAAGCTTTTCCTATATAAAGAATTATTTATTTATTTATTACACATATTTCTATGCCGCCAATTTCCGAAGACTCTTGGCGGCTTACATAGGTTAGATATCTATACAATTGTGTAAACTAACCACCCCCCCTGCTGGCCGGCGATGTTGCATCCGGGCATCTCTGCAGTTTTTCTGCTCCGCCCCCAGCAGGAGGGTGGGCCACCTTCGCCTCGCCACTCAACTCCGCGCCGCTCGCCCTCTCGCCACTCACCCTCTCACCGCTCGCGTTGTCCATCCCGCTGAAGCCGGCCAGCTCCCACTGAAGGGGTACCCGATTTATCTACTCGCCAGTTGTTACATGCTTTCGAACTGCTGAGTGGGCAGAAGCTGAGGCCAAGTGACGGGAGCTCACCCCGTCATGCGGAGCTGCAGACCGAACCTGCCAGAATGCTGGCCTATTCAGGTTGGCATAACTGGCGGCGCTAGTCTGCTGCGCCACCGTACCTCATTATATTATATTCTTTATAATATAAAGAATTATTGAATATATGATGACAGTCACATGATTGCAAAAGTTACTTTGGCTCCTTAAGTAATATACATGGGTTTTTTTTCCTATCCCACTATACTTTCAATAATTTACTCCCACAGAAAATGTGTAAGTGCCTTCCAATAGTAGATGCAGTCAAGTGGTTCTTACCAAATGACTGAGGGAATTGCAACCATCCATTAATTAATGTAACCAAGCAGACCATCCAGTAGTTAAATGTGCTTATTCATGCCACAACTAAAAAAAAGTCCTTTCCAAAACTTACTTTAAATTATTTTTACAATCTCTCTATGTGCTTGTAAGAATTAACATTTTCCCATCAATAACAGTGCCCTTTTTCTTGGTTTCCTTCATACTGACAGTTCACACTAGAAATCTAGCCTATATTACTGAATTCAGTTACTTAAGCCTTCTGCTAATCTACAATTAAAAATAATAAATTATTGTTAAAAAAATCCTGTTGTTGGCAGAAGAATTTCAGCGGCAGTGCATGTTCATTGCTAACCTCTTATACAGCATTAAAAATTGCTCTGGAAACCTGTCGGAAAAAACAAGCCCCGTCCAGATAATTACGGAAGCTCTGATACAACGGCAGCTTTAATTGGTTGGGGGGGGATTTTTCCTCCTACACTCTTGAAAGAAACTATAAATAGTACCCGGTTTTATGTAATTGACATGTAGTAATATTTGCTTTTACAACTTTCAAGATTGGCCAAGGATTGTTAGTCCAAGCACAAGGACAAATGGTGATAAAAGAGATAAATTAGCAAAACAAAAACACTCTTGCAGAAGTGGTTTTGTTAGTCCATCTGATCCGACTTTAGGGGGTGGTGCTCATCTCTCATTCACAGCCAAGGGAGCCAGCATTTGTCCAATGATGCTTCCGTGGTCGTGTGGCTGGCATGACCATACGCGAAGGTGCGTGGAATGCGATTACCTTTCCCACCAAAGTGGTGCCTGTTTATCTACTTGCATCTTTACATGCCTTCGAACTGCTAGGTTGGCAGGAGCTGGGGCAAGGAAAGGTAGCTCACCCCATTACATGGCGGCGCTTGGGTCTCAAACCCAAATTGCCGACCTTCTGGCCGACAAGCCCAACATCTTAACCCGTTGGCCACCATGCCCATTTAAACAGGTACCAACCGGTATCTAAATGCGTGTCCTTTGTAAGCTGCCAACAGGTGTGGTGCAAATAGTACTTCCTTAAGTACTAAAATTATATATCATGAGAAGGATAAATTGCCCTCACTTTGGTTGTATAAGAAGTTTTAAAATGTACTGCGTTTGTACTTTCTCATATCAGTTTTAATTTAGGATATTAATGGTGCTTGAAGCATAGCCAGGATTTTTTCATGACTACGTCTCAAGAAGCTCCAGCAGTTTCTCCATTTGGATGTATTCCACGTGAGCTCTTTCTGCTCCACATTTCGTCTATTAAATCAGAAGTCTGCTTTTATATAACAGGGTTAGTAATGTTTTTTTCCAAACATCTGCAATGAAAAAGGTGAACCGAAAAAATTGAATCAAGCATGTAAATTATTCTAACAGTTGAATAAAATACTACTATGCAGATCAGAGAGTTTCATGTGATTAACTGAAATAAATAATTCATAGTGTTCATTATGGTTTCTGGAAATTGTTACTGAAATACATTTTCCTATCAAAAATTTAAACTGAGTTTGGACCTCGGACTGGTCCATTTCCATTTTTAGCTCCCACTTTCTTTCATTTTGTTTCTCAAGAACCTTTTTAATATTACAGCTATCTAAATGGAATGAAATTTATTCCATAATTTATTCTGCAGTTTATTTTTACTTTCCTTTCGGAAACTGACTTAGCATTCTGTGGAGGACTTAGCCCTCTGCTTCAGTCTAATCATCTTGCATGGCTGCTCAATGAGATCCCTCTCCTCCTTGCTTGCTTTTCCCAAAACCCAGCACTGTTAACAGGGTTTTGCGATGGGAGATCACCTTCCCTACAATTTTTGCACCTCCTGCACAATTTTTATGAAAGTCCAAGAGATTAAGATTAAGTTACATCTTAATCGAAAGCGTTTATGTGTATTCTCATTAATCCAGGTCATGTCTTAGCAAAATTGCAAAAAAAAAATAAAATCCTACACACCAAATTCTAAAAAGACAACTGGACTTTTATCTTTAGATGTTACAGAGAAACGTTTTGAAACTCCAATCCAGGAGGAGTCTCCTGTAAAAAAGAAAAATCGTATGGAATATATGAACACATTTCTCAAAATCTTAATCTAAACCAAAGAAGGTGAGGCAGGTGAGAGAATCCAGGTTGTCTGCTGGTTAGCTCACTAACGCCCGTCATAGCATGTTGAAGTTTAAAATAAATAAGAAAGTATTTACCTTCCCCATTTTATTTGCATTTCTCTGGTTTATTATGTCATGCTAAGTAACTTTATTTAATCTAAAACTAATCTTTAAGCTAATATTTTTTGACGTTCTTATACACGCACACACAAATACACAGATAGGCAATTAATAAAACTGTGTGGCCAAGGATATAGGTAAAGGCTACTAGGCTGTCAAATATTGCAGGAGCTAATTGCTGTATGGGTGACATATCTAAAGTAGAAAAATTCACACTACAATTCGTGGAAAAAGTGAATCTTAGTGGAGGGGGCTGTTTTTTATTTTGTGTACACACATCCTTCCTCTTACTTTTGTTTTCTTGTTTCTACGTAAGTCCTTAATGAGGCCTCAATAACCACCGCCTACATTTCATCGGCAGTCCAAAAAAAAACATGCGTATTAACATTGCCTGCCTGAGTTGGAAAGGAAACTGTAAATTTTATACAGTCTGGTAAAAATATTTGGCGTTGGGATCTTAATCAGTCTGCGGAACAAAGCTAGACTGAGTTGTTCCTTCCCCCTCTGCTTTCACTGACTAAGATTTCAGAACACTACTGTAGCCTCTGAATGCTTGTGTGTGCATGCGCGCATGCATACGTGTGCATGAGACGGGGGGGGAAGATCCATGCTCCTTCCTTCCCCCACCAGTGGATTATCATCCAAATTCTGTGCTGTCTAGAAAGGTCATGTGACCCTCATCAGTCTCCTGGGGTGGAGGAGGGGAAGCAGATTGAACCTGTTCTTTGTTAAGAGGTCAACGCCAGCTCCTGGAGTAGGAAGAACTACCAACAGATTTAGAAGAGCTGCGCATCCCCTTCTCCTCCAGCTGCGACAACTGATGAGCTCTCGGCGTCCCTCTTACACACAACGCAATTTGCACCAAGCGCTTTTCTAATCCCCCCCAAAAATCTACAATTTAAATACCAGGAAGGAAATGCACGATCCTCAGCAGCTCAGTCAATACCGTGTCCTGCTTAGCCCGTATCAATCTCAAACTCTTAAATGGAATATTGAGTTTACACGGGAAAAGAAGATACATGGGCAGCTTCTATGAGTAATAATGATAATAGCAACTAATAGCAGGAGTATCACATTAATAGCCACTCTACCTTTGCCTCATCACTTCCTGAATAAAAAAATTTGCCAACGGCGACAATAAAGCGACGGAAAACTTACGAGACAGAATTCATGAGAGGTGGCTGTTTCTGATTCATTGCTTGATTATAGAAAATAGCTTAACTTGCTAACAGTGTTATGATCAATACTCTGCCGAGTATTCAACAGTTTCCATCTTAAATGTCATAAGGCTTCTAGGGAAAATCTGGTATAACAAGGTAGTTTGTATCAACATCATCACTTCATCACATCTGAATTGTTAAAAAAGGCGAGCAGTAGATGGCAACAGAGAACTACATTTTTCTCTTTGCTGCCATCTAATAATCATCCAGATTTTTGCAAAGCATATCTGGCAGCTATAATTCATATTCTTTGGGTCTAATGATACAGATGGTCCAGTAGCAGTAATGTTACTGTGAAAATTCATAGGATGGAGTAATGAGGATTATTCAAAATTGTATGTATGCATGTATTTCAGTTGAGTAACAGACCTCTTCCTCAACCTATGTTGAGATATGAACTGGAATTATGCAATACGATGTTTGCAGTGCAGTGCTGGGATGGAATTTGCCTTTTCTAGAGTAATAAAACTTGTCTAAAACCTACAACCAAGAATAATTGGATGAGGCATACTAATGCTAGCAGCATTTTTTACGGTTTATATTGACTAAGAGGATTATAAATTTCTATTATCCAGTTTCCTATTATCTTACAAATGGCAATTCTAAGATCATTCTGGTAAAAGGATTATTGTTGTTGATTCTATTGTTTCCAATATAATATGGCTGGCCTAGCTTGTGGCAGCATGGAAACATGGGGTAAAGAACACATGAAGTATTTTCCAAGACTGTAAAGCTAGTGACAAAATTCATTCAAGCGAATCAGTAATATAAAAGTTTGCAAAGCATGTAGGACAGAGGCAATGATTTTAGCTTTGTTGAAACTTAAAAACTGACTTTTGCCATCAGCATATAGCTTGCCTGATACAATCTGATAATTTTTTTAAAAGAGAGTTTATTAATTTGTATTTTTAGATCGGATGATGTGGGAGAAGAGAGGGCTGAGCCAGGGGGAGGAGTCAAATATAGCATCAGCCTGGAGTCTCTATATGACCATAAACGTAATAGCCCTCCCTGATGGCCATTGGACTTTATCTTTCCACCACAGGTGTTCAGCTCTTAGTTGGGCAAAGTCTTATAAATATGCAAGAACAATAAATTTGTTACTTTGAATATTGGTGCCTGGATCTTGTCTTTTCATGCACGACAGATGCCTGATTAAAAGCTATTTTTAAAATCCTGATTTCCTTCGGCATGGTATTGCGTAATACAAAACACCCTCTCACACACACACACAAACACTCTTGGGATTCCCACTAGTAATAACATCTTTATGTTGATTTTTCCCTCTTATAATTTAAAATAATAATGTCCTCCTTCCATCTTAGTACTTTCCAACTAAGTCCATACATAGCATGTTATCTTTTCTGTAATGCTATGCTCTTTCAGGTTTCCCATAATGCAACAGCTAATCCACTTTATTCCACTGAATTTAATTTTTGTATATCCTTTTTTCCTAATCCAGTGTAAAATATCTTGCCTGTTTTTGGAGGTGCTTCTATATAAATGTTTTTAGTCTGCATAACTGTCATGATAAATTGTTGCTACGCCTAAATAGCAGGTATAAACTATCCTGCAGAACAAGGCTAACATGATTCCTGTCCCACATTCACCTTTGGCATACATACACACACACACACACACCATTTCCTCTCACTTCCCTTCCCCTCCCATGCATGAACATAGTTAACTCACCTTTGGCAATCTTTTCTTTTTCTTCTGAATTTCTATTTTTCAGAATAAGATTTTGTTTTGAATTTTGGCAAAATGAAGAGATATTTCAAGGGCACCTATGCAGCAACGTAGAACAGCACATATTGAATTCATGTCTTATTTCTAATTAATTATACTTTCTAAATAACTACTTTTTTCCCTGTAGTAAATGTCTGGCACAAATAATCACTGTTGTAATAGAACTTAGGTATCTGTTTTTGACAAGTGGTAAACTTAGTGTATTGATTCAGCAAAAACAATTATTTGCCTATTACATTCTGAAGAAGCATCTTTAAACAATTTAATTTTTAATTACCAATGAAATGTATATATTTCCATGTTCTCTCTGGATATCTTATGAAAATGGGCAATGTGATATTTCAAAGAACAGAACAATTTAATAAGCTTTTATCATTCTTATCTGAATTCTCATTTATCTTATTTAAGATCTTGCCTATCATAGGATATCACCAAATCATACTGAAATTTGTGGTGCCTTTTTGGTATGAGACAACTGTTTCATGAGACAATCCAAAAGTTGTTAGCCTGTGCTATTATCATTATTGATATTGCATCTACATAGATTGACAACCATAAAGAGGAAAGCCTCAAACTAGATTCATTATTTCAATATTTGGGTTGCCAGTAGAGTATAGAAATATAGATCAAAAAGATCTTATAAATATTGAAATAAGCAAATAATAATATTATTATCTGGGAAGAAAGAGTTCTGGATTCTCATCAAGTTTTGTAGCAAGAATGGTTGCTTAATATTTGGGGTGTAAAGGAAATAATTATGTTATTTTTACATAAAATAACTTTAAGCAAGTTATTGCTTGCTGTAGTAAGAGTCATGCTGAAATCTTGGATCTTTCCAATGAGAAGCATCTGAAGTTCAAATTCAGATACTTTATTGGCCAAACATGGTTAAACATGCAAGGTATTTGACTCCAGTACAGCAGCTCTACGTATACTTGCAAGACAACAGTAAATAAAATGATAACATAACAATAAATGAAGTTAGACATTCAACAGTAAAGTGTGCCTTCCAATATCCAAAATTTTTTTTCTGGAATATGTAGTCCACAAAGAGTCACATAGAGAACTGTGGAATTGCAATGAAGTGTGAAAGCTTGCTTCATCAAGGCTGCCATCTGCGGCACCATCTTGAGGGTCATCAGGATACAAGAGAGATGCTGAGACTTACTTATACAGTGTTCATCCCCAATTCACAGCCAAGGGAGCCAGAGTTTCTCTGAAGATGCTTTCATGGCCATGTGGCTAGCATGACTATATGCCAATATGCACAGAACATATTAACTTTCCCACCAAAGGTGGTACCTATTTATCCACTTGTATTTTTACATGCTTTTGAACTACTAGGTTGGCAGAAGGTCGAGCAAGTAGTGGGAGCTCATCCTATTACACAGCAGTACTTGGGTCTTGAACTGCCAAGCTGCCAACCTTTTGGCAAATAAGCCCAATGTCTTCACTGTTCAGCTCTCACCTCCCATAAATACAAAATAGCTCTTCAGAAAACCTGATAAAAAGACTAAACTACACAAAAGCTATACTGTATTACAGTATTTTTTACAAGCCAGTATTTGATGTAGAAAAG